>RJWM01005382.1:0-92662 GCA_004363535.1 Dasyprocta punctata
TTTCTTTGTTGTTGTCTTAAAGGGAATACTGGTCTACTAAATGTCACCCGACACCCTACAAGAGATGGTGTAAAAGTCATCTCTGACGAATGAAAATAAATCCCAAAAGATGAATGCGTGTTTTATTAGCTATGCTCATGCCTTCCACTGGTGAGTATAGTACTGACCAGGGTATCACACATCAATCTCTTTCAGAACAATTTCTTTTACACTCAGCTAGAGCTATATTTAAAAACAGAACAAAACAGGGACATCTTACATGCTTAATTTTTGGTGGTGGCGCTTTCCTGTTTCTTTCCCTTAAAATCCAGTTTTGATTTCAGAGTCTCAAAATAAATTTCCTCGATAAATACATGCACCAAGTACAGCTTCGCTTAATCACATTTTATGATTTCTTAAGAACTCGTAATTCAACAAATCCTGAATCAACGAAAGAAAACGGTTGCTCCCTCCTCCGAAAGGCTGGCTGACCACGGGGGATAAATCTCCTTGCTCTCCCATGCCAGCTGTGGCTAAGTGATTTATGCACCCCCACTCCCCACCCCCTGGTGCTTGGGGCTGATACCACCGTTGCCCTCTGTGGCGCAGGCCTTTCCTGTCGCTGTCCTGCCTCAAGTGCAATATCCTCCCTGACAGGCCGAGTCAACTCCTGCTGCCTCTCCCCTAGCCTGGGCTCAGCACTTTCCCCCGGGAAGACCTTTCCTGGTCTCCATACTTAACCCCTGAACCCGGCCTAATCCATCAGCTACACTGAAGGAGCGGTGATAGAAAACGCTTCTCCCTGAAGACAGCTGGCAGCCTCGCCGCTCAGACCCAGAGAGCCGGCCAGCGGCAGGCCCCGCACTCTGTCCCCCAGTGTGGCGGGCATCAGGACCGCTGATGTCACTTTTGCTGTTCAGGAGCCCAGGGTGTGCTGCTCAAGGACACAACCTGTTAAATGCTGCAGATGTGTTTCAGAAACTGTCCCTGGGACTCACTCCCCTTGGGACCTCCTCGTGCTTGCTGATTGGGGACAGGGTTTCCCGGGGGTTGTTAAAGGACAGCTTCCTAATCCACGCTCTCATGCGCAGCTTTTGAACACTGCTGGGAGAGTTTCGGAATGATGACTTTGGAGAATGAAATCCGATGCCCTTTTTCAAGGAAGACCAGCAATCCTAGAGGTAGACAGGGAGCCCCTAAGTACACGGTTTAAACCCCCTCACCTCGTAGCCGAACTGCAGCTCATCGGAGGTTAGCATGATGATGTCGTCGTCGATGGCCAGTACCGCCTCGGTCTCGATTTCATCATAAGGGAAGAAACGGTTGCTTAGCTTGTTTTCAGCGGTCCTCACGACTTTTAATGGAACCCGGATTTTGGGCCAAAGGGAATCTGAAAGAAAACCAGAACAGGATATTGATTACTTGTGGAAAGTCAGTGAGGAGATGAAGTGTTGAAAGCACTTATCAAAGGTGATGCAGAAGGATCAGCTTCTATCCATGGCTTTCAGCAAACTCAGAGATACAAAAACTGTGTGAGGGGAGATTGGGACAGATGCATTTTTATCATAATATAGATATATGTACACATTTCTACGCTCTGAACCCTCACGACACTACTAATTCCTCAATATTGTCTTCATTAGAATAAGCAAACTGGCCTCAAATCACAACTGAGAGGCAGAAAAGCAAAATGACTTGTATGAGGTTTAGATCTACAATGTCCCCAGAGCTCCTGTGTGCAGATGGTGATGGATCATGGGGGCACTATGCTCATCCATGGGTGAGTTCGGGGTTGAATGTGCTGTCAGGAGGTGGAGTATGGCTGGAGTGGGGTCCCTGGGGGTGGGACCTGGAGGGCTGCAGGTTCCTCCCCACACCCCCTCTGCTTCCTGGCTGCCATGGGGTGAGCCGCTTTCTTCTGCCAGGCCCTTGTACTGTGCCATTTCACCCTGAGTCAGCCAACCATGGACTGAACCCACTGGAAACTGTGAGCTAAATCTGTCTCTGCTCCTTTAAACTGTGGGTGTCTGTTGATATTTTGTCCCTGCAATGGGAAAGTGACTAAGACAGCTTGACTGAGCTCATGATGACAGTAACAGCCAGTGTGGATCACCGCAGTCTCAGTCTCTGCCACCTCTGCCAAGTCCTCTGCATTACACTTCCACATGGTGACCCAGCTGCAGGCCGGCCACACTCGGAACTGCAGAGTCCACACCGGGGACACCTGACTCCTGGGCCCTCCAGCCCTGCCACAGCCAGCGGGGCTGCTGACACCTCCCTCCCAGCAGCAGGTTTCCCATTACGACTACTGCCTTCCTAACGGAGCACCTCATGCCTTCCTCCTGACTCACTAGGTTTGGATTCTCATCGTGACCAATTTACAGAGTAAATATCAAATTTCTAGGCCCAATTATGTGGAATTTTCTAGGGTACTGAAGAAACACCAACCCATGACTGGCCTTACATTTTTTCCCCCTCATTCTACTTTGAAATAACTGCAACAATTCAACCACAGGTTCTTTAAAAGGTTACTTCATCTGTGCAGTCCCGATGCTGCACACTTCAGAGTTCTTGTTCTTCATGTAACGTGTGTCACGTGTGACCAGGAAAGCCAGGTATCATACTGATTTCAAGAGGTCCATCGTGAAATTGCGGGAGATCTATTTTTTGTGGGTCCTGAGGCCACAAAGGAGAAGCAAAGCAGTCTTACTGATGTGAGTAGAATATCTGATGTGTGCATATTGATGATGTGGCCCCGTAATGAATCACTTCTAAGGAAGACAGTCACAGTTTTATATCTGCCTGTGGCAGACAGCCTGAAACAATAATGGTCAATTTGAAGGGACGTGTGTCTGAGAGAGGGCTGAGTCCTAGATTGAAAATAAAAATCATCCTTCCTGCCACTGCCTTTTAACTGCTAACAAGTTAATTCCAGTGTCATTCACTCATTCCATATTCGTAAGTAGCTTTGGGAAGAATGCAGGGGCACACAGCCGGGAGCCTGGAGACCTGAGTTCCCCGTTATCTATTAGATCCAAGCAAGCCTAATTCTCAGGGGAAGAACAGGCTGAGAAGGGGAGCTGTGTTACTCCACATGGGGCCTTTACAGACACGGTGTCATTCAATCCTCCTGACAAACCCATGGGGCAGGATTTATCTATAAAGCTGTATTTACGTGGCTCAGAGAAGTGAAGTAAACAACCAGTTCAGTGAGACACAGCTAATAAATGACGAGGTTAGTATTGGAATCTAAGTCTGTTGGGAATCGAAAGCCAAGTATGACCTGTGCCATCCACTGGAAGCCTAAAGATCCCAATTCTATTGCTCTAGGTCTAGAATAAGACTATGAAGGTTCAGAAAGTTTTTCTCTGTAATCATCTGTATTCTTCCTTGCTTTGGAGAAATAAAATCCTTGTCATACACCTAAGGTTCTCAGATCCTTATAAAACATGTTTTAGTACCCAAAATGAAGCAGGTGATAAATAGTAAGTTCTCAGGCTTTTTGGTCTCAGAATCCTTCCACATCCTTAAAATCTGAGAGGCCCAAACTAATTTAATTTACACCACTGGGGTGGTTTCAGGTAGGCTGCACTGAGGCTCTAGCTGGTTCCCCAGCAAGACCACTAACAGTGTGTTCAGAGCTAAACCCGAGGAAATTCTCCAACATGGGCGCACATTCCTCATCCTGGAGACTGATGGTTGCATCTCGTCCCAAGTGCACTCTGGGAAACTCCACCGTTCCCTTATGAGAGAACCAAAGACAGGAGCAGAACTCATGGCTCAGTATCACCACATAAACAATCTCAACCTCCCAGGGCGCCTTGGAAGGAGCTCGGGGACACCTTGCATTCCTGCGTCACACTTTGAGAACCACCATGCAGGGCTCCATGTACAGATCTGGGCGCCTCAATCTAAGAGAAGAACCAACAAAGCCAATGAATAGTTCAGAAGGAGCTTCGGGCACAGTGTAGACCCAGAATCTGGGATTCTTACAGGGTGCTTACAGAAACAAGGGTGCCGGTCACCAACCTCCCGCCTCGCAGCGTAGCATTCAGTCTGCTGCCCAGTGTGCCCAGGGCCCCACTGGCCCTGCAACGCCTCTCCCCGCCGAATGGCACACAGTGGACAGCTCTGTCAGCGGAGGGCACTGGAGGACTGCAGGGGGCTTTTCTCGCTGGTTCTGGTGGGCCAGGTGTATTCCCTGTGCCTGTAGCACTGGCTGGCAAGCAGGGGTACACACCCCGAGCAAGTATGGCCAGCAAGCAGGGGTACACACCCCGAGCAAGTATAAGTGGCGCCCCTGAGGTGAGCGCCGCTACAGCTTTCCTGGCTGCTTTCCTAGCCCTGCGAGCTTCCTGTTCGATCCTGTGGGTACCCGATGGGTGGCTGCTTCCTCACATGCTTCAGCATCCAGGGAGCCACAGCCCTGCCCTCTCCTACAGAGGCTGAATCTCAGGCCAGGGGGAGGCTGGGGCTGGGGGGTGGGGCACTGTGGTTCTCCTGTTTACTCCAGCAATCTTTAGTGTTCTCCCTCCCTGTCAGCAGACAAATCTTGTTATAGGTTAATGATTTTTTTATATTACATTTTTCCTGTTGCAATTGCTGCATGGTTTCCGCCTTCTCACCAAACCCTACTACACAAGGGACATCAGGAAGGTTATCGGATGAAAAGGGAATTCATCTCTATGGCCCCCAGAGTTAGAACTGTCACTGATGTCTGGTGAAAGTTCCAGAGAAACTAGGTAAGAATTTCCGGCTGGTATAATCTGTCTGGAGACAGAATCAAATCCCTTCAGCAGCACAATGTGCCCTTTTACTTAAAATGCATTAACTTTGGTCAGATTTCAACTTGACATCAGCCGAGGGCTCAACAGGATGGCTCCGTGGGCCCAGGATTCCAGGAAGCAGTAACATGGCATGGCAAGTACAGCATGGGGCAGGCTGGGCACCATGGCTCACTAGCTATGTGACCTCGAACACATTGGTCACTTGCCACCACAGAAAAGGAAGAGAGACCCCATCTCCATGGTGTGTGGCACACCGCAGGCATGCACTATATGTCAGCTGTACCCTGGGATGGTGGTGCATGCCTATCATCCAAGTACTCGGGAGGCCGAGGCAGGAGGACTGCTTCCAGTTCAACGATGGCCTGAGTTACGTAGTGAGTTCAAGGCCAGCCCGAACTCATGGCAAGATCCAGTCTCAAAAAGCAAAAAAACAAAACGAACTAAATATCAGCTGTGCCTTCCCATGAAAGCCAGTGCTATTTACAAAGGCTAAGGATTTTTTAGGAAACTAAAGGAATGCTGGCAGAGGGGCATGTCCCTGACAATCCAGTGACATGCCCCCAGCTCACACCTGCTGTGCCCACTTTTACATCAGCGCAATCCCTGCCATGGAGCTGACCATCTCACTTAGTAAAGAAACTAAAGAACATGGAACTTTTGCCATAATAATCCCACAAGGCAACAAATGATTTCTTTTCCATGCTCTGTCCAGAAAGCATGCCGGCTGCTTTGGCTAAGCAGAAACCCATCCCTACATTACCAGGATCCCAGACTTCCACTGGGGAGCGTGGACAACACGCTCGCTGCCCGTGGCCTTCAGCATCTGTCACCCACAGGAAGCCAGAGCGTCCCCGGGGACAGTGCCCATAAAGACCTCAAGCGTCCCTGTGGAGTCTCTCGGGGGGAGTTTTAGAGAGTGACCAAGGCCACGGGGTCCAGGTGGAGATGGAGGATGAGTCATGGCTGTATCAGGAATACGATGACTTTCCCTGGTCTAAGTTAGGTCTGGGTCACCAACGTCCCTTTGACAAAAGCGGCCTCCATCTCAGGGGTCAGTGGTCCACAGACCATCACAACCACAAGAGAGGATTCCAAGCAGAAGTCCAGCTGCTTCCCTGCACTGCTCCAGATGAAGCCGGTCTGTGTGGGAGGGGACCTGCCCTCTCCCAGCTTCAGCCTCCCCTCTGCAGGGGGAGCGGGGAGGGCAGAGACCACGCCCTTAGATGATCCTGGTAGGAAGCTGGAAGTCTGGGAAAGTTACGATTAAGAAACAGGACCTGAGTCAGTAGAGGGAGAAGGGAGCTGGAAGGTAAGACAGAAGAATGTACGTGAAAAACAAAAAAGATTTTTCTTCCCATCAGCATTTCAAAAGAATAAACTGACTTTTCTGTCTCTGAGCCCCCTCACAAGGGCCTGGTGCTACAAAATCCCGAACCAGGTGACAAAGCGCGATGACTTCCTACAGCTAAGTGCATTGTAACTGAGATAAAGGAACTGGGCCTGTGCAAAGGGCATGAGCTTTGGATCCACGGAGACCTGTGTTTGTTTCTGTCTTGGCTGTTTGCAACTTTGTGATTTAAGCAAATTACTTATCTGAGTTTCTTGGGGTTTTTTTGTTTTTTGGGGGTTCTTTTGTACTGGGAATCAAACTCAGGACCTTGCGCTTACCAAGCAAGTGCTGTGCCACTGAGCTATATCACCGGCCCTCATTTTTCTAAAGTGGGGATAATAACAGCTTCCTCAAAGGCTCATTATAAGGACGAGAGATAATGTGTGCAAGGTACTCTGCCGTCCCATTCCTAGGATAGAAAAGGCAGAAATGAAAGGTTTCTAACAATCTCGCGTTGTTATCTGCACAGACAGATTCTTGTGAAGCCCCCCGAATTCCCTTCCCTGCTGATAGCTGCCGCAGTCTAGACAGAAGGTTAGGGGGAAGCTGAGGGAAAGCGTGTCAAAGCCAGAAATCTCCAGGCTCCGCTCTATCGTTAAGCCCGAAGCGGGGGGCGGTCTCAGCCTCACCCCTTTTACGTTCTAAACAGGACAGCGTGTGACCCTTGTAGTTTGGGTCTCATCCTGGAACTCTAGAGTAGGCAAAACAGAAATATCACCTTCTAGTCACACACACACAGACAAAAAAAAACTAACCTGAAAACTAAGATATGGCTGAATTTATGAAACAAACAGCTGAACAACACAGGTGACCTGATGGCTTCCCAGTATGAGCTTTAGTCCCGTTCAAAGGAGAAAAACAACCGTGTCAAGGAGGATGATGACCATGATGATCATGATGATGATGATGATGATTCTCCTCCTCTTCCTCCTCCTCCTTTCCTCGTCCCCCACCCATTCCTCACCCCTCCTCCTTCTTCTTTTTCTTAAAGCATATTGATTAACAGTGCTCTCCATGTTGGATCCAAGAGAGACACGAGCGAAGGGAATTTCTGCGCCACTTGGTAAAGAGACTGTGGAATACTCCGCTTGCCAAGCACGATTATCCACGCAGAGGAAACGATCAGGCTGCCCCGCGGAAACCCGGAGTGAAACGCTGTGCGATGTGAACCTGGGCCTCGTGACCCCAATTTCCCAGAGTCTCAGAATCCAGCTATATGGAAAGCGGTTGCTGGCCTTCTGTGCTGACCACTCTGTCATAGTCACTCACCCCTGTCCTGCCCACCACGGACTATGATGTCACAACCAGAAGCTGGGAGCCCCCTGATGAGATTCAAATTTAAAAATGATATCAGAGCCAGGCGTGGTGGTGCATGCCTTTAATTCCAGCACTCAGGAGGCTGAGGCAGGAGGACCGTTGTGAGTTCAAGACCAGCTGGGACTACAAAGTGAGCTCAAGGCCAGCCTGAACTGCATAGCGAGACCCTGTCTCAAAAAATAGGGCCGGGGATTTAGCTCAATGGCTTAAGCGCCTGCCTGGCAGGCATGAGGTTGTGAGTTCAATCCCCAGTACCAAAAATAAAAATAAAAATAAAAATGACATCGATTAAAACCAAAGGCTGGATTATCCAAAATGGACATCGCACGAGGCCAGGGCAAGGGCAGATGACCTCTATTCCCATCAAGTTCAGAAGCTGAGAAGTTGGGGGGAGGGGACAGCAACAGCCTGGCTTTTTATTGACAAGAGCTTAAAACCAATGTGACAAGAGCGTGCTGGAAATTTCTATTGCCTAGTCTCAGTATTTACTTAAACTTCAAACCCAGCAATTTAGACTTAACTATAACCGAAAGAAAATCGTATTTGGTTGGGTTGGAAAATTAAAAAAAAATAAAAATAAAAAAGCGGGAGGAGGTAGACTATTGGCTACATGAATCCTCCCAGCAGCAGACATGGTAACCACAATATTTATTTTAGTAAATGTAGAGAAGGTGAAAAACATTACTTTCGCCTCTAATATTTCAAAGCCTTAGGCTGGCGCTATTTTGTTTTTAATATGTATGTTACTAATGCTGTCCGTGAAAAATCAGAGGTGTTGGCTGGCAGAGCAGAGCTGATGGTCCTGTTTACCAGCTAAACAAACAGCCCGCAGAAGATTAAACACGGTTCATGTTCTACCCAAACAGCCACCTCGCCAGAGCCAGGACCCTGACCTAAAAACCACTGTTGAAAAGAAGCCAGTCCATCACAACATGTGTCAAAATTAGGGCCTCATCAGCGAAGGGGCTCTCCTTCCTCCCAGGAGCCAAAGTATCTGAAAAATAAACCAAACTTTTGGTCATACAAAAGTAACCACTGCATTTGAGCAGGGTTGACCAAAAATAAAACTCAACGCCCCTCTTCCAAACCCGGGCTGGTGCTGCTGCCTCTAGTTATATCAGTGCAGACGCATGGGTCAGAAGGAAGAGAAAGATTTCTCCTTTCTCATCTCTGCCCCAAAAAGTGAGTCAAATTCACAATAATTAGTTCACCTTATGCCTAAAGTGCCTAACCAAGGTTTAAAGTGAGGACTCCTCTGCACTTTTTTAGTTTTTTTTTTTTTTTTTTTTTTTTTGCGGCACCGGGGATCGAACTCACAGGCTCACACCTGCCAGACAGACGCTTAAGCTGCTGAGCCAAACTCCCGGCCCTGGTTTTTTTTTTTTTTTTTTTTTTTGAGGCAGGGCTGCACTATGTAGCTCAGGCCGGCTTTGCGCTCGCGTTGTAGCCCAAGCCGGCCTCGAACTCACAATGCTCCGCCTACCTCAGTCTCCCGAGTGCTGGGATTAAAGGCGTGCACCACCACGCCCGGGTTGTTTTTTGTTTTTTTGACACAGGGTCTTGCTATGTAATTCAGGCTGTGCCTGAACTTACTATACAGCGTAGGCTGCCCTCAAACTCTCAGCAATCCTCCTGCCTCAGCCTCCTGAGTGCTGGGATTACAGGTGTGCACCACCATACCCCGCTTTTCAGTTGTACTTTTGATTAACCAATCATGCTTGCGGGTATTAGAGGATACAGAGCGATCATCCAGTATGTGTGCACACTGCAGAACAGTCCAGTCGGAGGCATCGGCATCTCCATGGCTTCTGCACTGAACCTGCTCTCTGCCTTTCCACCACCTGCGGAGGGGCTCGCGGCTGTCCCCACGCTGGCTGCCCTTGCACAAATGTGATTCACTGATACAGGGCCTCCCAGAGCCACAAGGGCCGCAGGCCCTTCCTTCTTAAAATGCACTGCAAGCAAAAGGGTGAATCAGGCAGTCAGGGCCACAGCACTCACTTTGCCAGGGCAAGGTGATAGCTGTGGACGGGGCCCAGGGCCAGCAAAGCTCCTCTGACTTCCTCCCCTGTCCAGCACCTTGGCCTCCCGGGCATTCTCCGCCTTTACTTAGATGACACCAGCACTTCCCCTTCTCTCTGCCCCTTTCTTTCTCCTCTATTAAAAACTGAACAAGTGGGATAAAAAAAATCCAGAAAACTGGCACCAATACAGTGTTGAGGGAAGGAAAAAAGTTAGCACAGAAAGTTCTTAAGAAAAAAATTAGTTGTGCTTCAGGGCATAATATAGAACTTGAGTTGAAAATAGCCATCTTATTCATGCAAAGCACAGCTCCCTAAACCCAAGTAGAAAGTGGACGGGTGCTTTCTGAGCACAGAGATCCCAAGAAGTTTTTGCAATGTCTCAGAAGGCATGGAAGAATTTTCTTGAGCGAATTCTGTTTTGCCTAACAGAGACAATATGGTGCTTCCCCAGCCTCAAGGAGAGAGCCACTCCTGGGAGTCTGTAGGCCGACTACCCTGGCTTCACATAATCAATTAAAAGCACCAGCCATAAAAAGCACAGATACTACTGTCAGGCAATAAACTAGACCTTATCGGTGACGGTGGTGCACATTACAAACTTCAAACTCATTCCTCGCTCTAATCCATCAGAAACTTCCTGGCTTTAATAGGCTATAAATGGCAGGAGCTTTGAAGTCCCTGGGATTAGGCTCAGTAATAGACAGACTGAATGAGAAACTAAATGCAGGTGGAACGTACTCTATGGGGCCCGAATTAAAAACAAATCCAATTAATCAAATAGTCCTCAACAATAGCTGCCAGCCAGTCGCTAGCAGGGGTGGCCAAGACAGGGGACAGGGCGATTCGGAAGGACCAGTGGCAGCCTCAGAGGAGCTCACGTGAGCGCTGACCCTGTGCCAGGGGTGCTCTAGCCAGAAGCGAGGCCACCCTTTTTAGTGTTTTTTTTTTTTTTTTCCTTTTTGAAGGAGAGCACAGTATCAGAGTAGAGATAAGGAAGGAGAAAACTAATGCCTTTTAAACTGAGTTTTCATGTAAACAGATCAGCTGGATGGCTGAGGGAAGCGGAGCCCTGCTTTCCCAAGGCTGGGAGCCTTTGATCCTCCTAACTCCTAAGCCCTCAGACACTTGTGGCTGCAGAGGATGCCAGGGCTGCGAGCTCAGTGGGCCACCCTCGAGCACGGATGCGATGACGGCAAACTTGGCCCAGGCTGCGTGGGGATGCGCTGCTGCTGACAGAGCAGGAGAATTCATCTCAAACAGAAGATGTGAATAATGAATGCGGCCGTGCCAAGTCTGAGAGCGGCGACCCAATCCAAGCCAGGCGCCCCGCGTGCAGGCTTTCCACACTCGCCTTACCTTCTGGAGGGTTTTTATTCTGATTATTCCAGACGACCAGTAGCTTGGACAGACTGGGCACCTTGGACACCTCAGTGATGACCCGGAAGAGGCTCTCCACGCGGTCGTAGGTGAGGACGATGGCGGTGAAGCCTTGCGACTGTGGTGGGATGAGCGGGAGGAAGAGGGGGTTGCTCACGCTGCTCCACTTCTGCGAGAGGACAGAGGAGGACAGGTCAGCGCGGGGTGGGGCAGAGTGGAACCCAACATCATTAGGACACGTGGCTATGGCCAGGCCGGGAGCTGAGCAACTGATCCAAGTCATCCTGTCCTCGAAGTCTGTACAGACTCCTTTTAGGGAGCTTTGGCTCTGATACCATCAAAAGCAGAGCTGAGAACTTCGGCAGCTGAGAAGAGACGTTGGGTTAAACTTGAGATTAAAGACAGGCACTTACCTCTGGTCCCTCCCTCAAACCACTGAAAGCACAGCTGATGAACATAAAAAAATAATAATAACAACTCAGGGGCACAGAAGTAGGAGACACAATAGCTGGTGACAGAACGAAAGAGCTTTGGAAGGCCGTGTGGGTGGATGGGGGGCAGCTGGTGGGCACCCCACAGAGGATCAGGGGCTAAACTCACCAGGCCTGGCCAGGTAAGACAGGCGGTACTGAAAGCACAGACTGCTTACAAATCCGTATAAGGAGCAGTTAGAGATGCAGAAAAGTACTCTTCCTACCAGAGATAGAAAAGGGAAGTTTATTCCCGGAGGAAACTGAAGCTCTAGACACGTGGACACTGGCATAGCGGAGGGAAGACAAGCTAAAAATATGTTTTCCTTTTATTTTTATTAAGCACTACATAACACGTGAACCTGCATGCTATGTAATATGGTGCTTAACCTCCCAGTGGGGCTTGATGACCACAATTAGGTTTTTTTTTCCCATCAATCAGGAAAATGCTTCCTTATCAATGTCTCCCAGATTCCTTAACACACAGCAAGTATCAGCTGCGGAGATGCGCCTGCCTCTTCCCATCAAGCCCCACCGATATGGAAAACGGGAGACCCTTTCTTCCTCGGACCTGACAGTGAACTTTTGACTATACACAGCGGCCCCTCCGGTGACCAGTAATCTTGGGCCCAT
The DNA here is from genome assembly GCA_004363535.1 of Dasyprocta punctata. NCBI lineage: Eukaryota > Metazoa > Chordata > Mammalia > Rodentia > Dasyproctidae > Dasyprocta > Dasyprocta punctata. The sequence continues at coordinate 11,978 of RJWM01005382.1, forward strand.
TGTGCAAGTCCAGGCCCACAGCCTTGTTCCCCTGCCAGTTCCCAAGCCGCTGGTGGTCATGTGGCCCGCCTGGCAGCACCCGTCTCCCCGGGACACCCTCTGGGCAACAGGCGGCCTCATACAAAGAACCCGGGATCAGCTTTTAATGCCTCCCTCTTAATTGTGAGCAGACTCTGGAATCACAGACTTTCGAGAGTATCTTCAGTAGGAGCAACAGAAGCCAAGGAACAAAGAACAGAGGAACTTGGAAGAAACAGAGACAATGGGAGAGGGAGAAGGAAATTCAAATAATAAATCACATCCTCAGGGAGGTAAGATTTTTTCATCCATGAAATAAGAATAAATTGCTATTTTTACTTAAAATGATCTGTCAAAGACCAGAAAGAACTTTTGGATATTAAAAATATAATTGTTTATATTTTTAAATTTAAATTTTTTTTAAGGTTAGGATGCTACGATAAAGATGACAAAATACTCCAGACTGGTAAACAAAAAGAGATTAAAAAAAAAAAAAACCCAAACAGGACAAAAAAGAAGAGAAAATCCAGGAGGTCCAACATCCATTTAATTGGAGATCCCAGAAAAAGTACAAACAAAATCTGGGCAAAATGAATATATGAAAGAAGTTAGCCGGGGATTTAGCTCAGTGGCTTAAGCACTTACCTAGCAGGCATAAGGTTGTGAGTTCGATCCCCGGTACCAAAAAAAGAAGAAGTTAAACACATTCTAAGTACAGAAGATGCAAGGGTCATGAACTTTCAGTTCACAAGAGACCAATAAAGAGCCAGTACAGTGAACATAAAAAAAGAGAAGAGCCACAAAAATAAAAACAGCAAAAGAAAATAATGAAACTGAATCCACTATCATATCAAAGGTCAGCATCTCTGCACTCAGGGAACAAAGGAAACTCTCACGATCTGTGAGTCTACGCAGCGAGACTGAATGAGTTCACTGTGCGATTCTCAAAACCTCTCCGTAGAAGAAATTTGAAATTTGTTCAAAATAAAGTGTAAAGAACAATGGGAGAAATTCTGTCTCTTTCCTACCATTAAAATGTTACATTATTTAAGTGTAGCAGTGTAAACACATATCTTTGTACTGATAACAGGAAAAGATTATATAATGCTCTTATACTTTTAATAACGTTATTGAGATATGATTCACATATCACAATCATTCATTTAAAGAATATGACAGCTCTGGGATACGAAATTAAGTTTTTAACAAATTTTCCACCTTAAGCATTTGTAAGTGTACAACTGAGTGGCACTAGTACTTATGCTCACCATTAGTAAATTAGCACGTTTAAAGACAGGACTGGACTCGGTCTCTACTGAGAGGAGGATATGAAAGGCAGTGCTGGAACTCTGGCTGCCTGACGCTTCCCTCAAGCCTTTCACACTCCAATTCCCCAGGTCCCCTCTCAACCATCATGTCGCTGATGGACACCCATCACCACGTCCATGGCAACAGTTGCCTGCCAGATGTAGCAGTGTGGAACAGGAAATGTACGCGAACACATGGAATTACAGGGGGCCGGAGCTCCGGGAGCCCGAGTTGGATCCTGAAGTTCTGATTAACCAGATATCAAGGCCAAAATGGTCCCCTAAATAGTTTTCACAAGCAGGAGACCCAACAGGAAAGGTTATCTGTCTTGGCAGTGCTGACTTCCATTTCTGGGACATCACACGCTGACCCCAAGCTATAGTCTCAGGGAGGTGCTAGATTTTAGTATCTACCCCAGCATCTGATTATATTTCTAGGAATAATTCTGAGTTTTCTCCTTCAAGTCTTACTCCTCTTCGCTTCTTGCCTTTTATGGAAAGTGAAGTCACTGAGTAGCTCCCTTGCCTAAGTCACAATCCTCTTGGTCCTGGTCTATCTGCCATTATCACCTCCAACCCACTCCCCTACTCCTTTAGACACTGTACTCCTTAAAGTCCACTTGAAAAACACCATTTTAAGTGAACAAGAAACAAAAAGGTTCCTTAAGTGTGTCAAATAATTTAATGTGTGACACTGAAATGGCTAAAATTTACTGGGCATTTACTAAGTGCTAGGTGCTCTGCTTTCATTAGTGTCTCAGTGACGACACAAGCCCCAGAATAGGTCTGCTCAATGTTTTTCTTTTAGAGGTGACGGAACTGTAAGATCAGAACCAGGGAACAATGTCCGAGGCTCTATAGCTCATACACGGTGGAACTGGGGCTCAGCCCAGTCAGCCCGATTCCAAAATTCACGTGAGCAGATCCCAGTCCCTCCACGCTCTCCTTCAGACAGACTCAGCAGAGTCCGTGGCAAACATCGTTTAATAGTGGAAGTGTGGAGAACTCCAGTGCTCACTACTTCTAGCTCTTCTGTAAGAGAATTCTTCATCCTTGTTATCACATGTGAGCCAAAAAGCAAGAACCCATTCAAATGCTATGATTTCAGCAAGTACATGGGACAGAACTGCACCAAATATATAACACTTGAGACGAAAGGGGCACATAAATTTAAAAAGGTAAATACGCCATTGACGCAGAAGGAAAAACTATTAAACTCCAACAAAATGAGGTCTGTTCTTGGGGAGAAGGGAGGAGAACCAACACAGTTGCATCCTTGATGACACTGGAAGGCAAGGAAGGATTCTGGAGACTTGCACGGCTTGGATGCCCTGGAGTTTGAACTGAGGTGCCCCGAAAAGCACCTTGCTCTGATGTCAAGATGCCCTCAAACAGCAGAAGCCACAGCTCTGGCAAAAGGACAGATCTGGGCACATCCCATGTGCCAGTTCCTCGTGGGAAGTGGACGGTCAGGCCAGGGGGAGGACAGGAAGGAACGACAGGCTGGGAAGTGGACGGTCACTTCCTTGGTGTCCCTTCTTCCACACTGCCCATCCACATCCCAAACAGGGCTTGAGCTGGCAAAGGCAGCATGAGGAGAGGCGGCACGTAAAGAACTGAGCATGGCCAGCCTTTCCAACCAGTGCAGGTTCAGAGACAGCACAGGAGGTGACGGGCGAGCTAAAGCACAGACACCTCATGAGAACTGGGCTTGGTTCTTTCCAGTGGGATGCGCCACTGGGGTGGATGCGGATGACTCCAAAAGGAAGGCAGTGTGTGTGCAGTTCCTTTGGGCACCCAGAGTCCTTAATCTGAAGCCAGACCCCTTCACGTACCAGCCAGTCATGGGACCTGGGAGAAGCACTTCACCCCTCTTGCACCCCAGTTCTCTATGAAGTCCTGTACTACTACCTTTCCGGGTAGCATTACTGAGCACCAGCGCGCCCATGCACACAGCTCAGCTATCATGCACGGGCACCGGAGAGACGGCAGCTGGTAGCTGATCTCCTGTGAGGAACCATCTCTCTATGTACTCTCTTCTCTTTTTCTTTTCCTTCCTATTTGTTGTATTTTACCTGACCAGAAAGGCCCATGACGGGAGGAGCCTTAACACCCAGCACCAAGTGTAATGCCTAGTGCTGTTCAAAAACAAACAAACAAATAAACAAACAAAATGTGCTGAAAACTGAATAAGTTAAAGTCAAATGATCCAGAGCACATTCTACCTCAACTTTCAGACACAAATAGCTGGTGGACACGCAAATGAGTGATCAGGTTTGAAACGGTTTCCGACTTAGCTGATTCATTTTCCCGGTACTTATGCTGTGCTAAGTACTCTGTAGAAGTGTAAGATCTCACAGGGAGTTTAACCAAGGCCTGCAATCTGGGCCTTGCCATTTACTGATTATCAGTTTCATTGTCTGTAAAATGGGGACTGTGACAGTGCCTCTCATTGCATAGAGATGGTCAAACAAGATTATGAGCAGAAATATCTAGCAGAGGGCTCAACACATCATGTCATGAGCGATAGTTTAAAGCAAACACAAAACTCCTCCTGTTCTTCCCAATTTGTATTTTTCTCACCTGCTACAACACTGGTTTTAGCAATTCTCCAGTCATTTCTGCTAGTGTCATTTCATTTAGTCTACGTTTCCTGACCATACACTCTAAGCTTGGAATAGCACTAACGCTGCAAAGGTAAACACATTCCCTTCTCTCAAAATATTCCTAACTGGTGGGGGCAAACAGCGAGGTGAGAAGATAAATTACAATGCAAATAACCAGTAGTACAAGCAGGCACTGTGACCCTCCCAGAGCGGGAGGGCACAGAGGTCTATGCAGTCACCTGCGGCCCCCAGGAGGAGATGAGGAGGTACCTGGTGAGTGGCGTCTTCAAGGACAGGCAGGAAAGGGGCTGCTGGAGAAGCCCAGGGCAAACTGACCAACAGGGAAAGACTCTACAAGGTCACCCCCCGACAAGGAGGGGCGCAGAACTCACAGGCATGAAGAATCTCATTTGGCAAGAACTTTTATCCCCGAATATTGTTAGCTAAACTAACATGGCTACTTTTATGCTCTACTTCCAAATGGTGTGAGCAGGAAACGCTGCTGTGCCATGAGGCTGCCACGCCTGCCACTCTTCTCCTCCTCAGACGCAATCCCCACGACGATCGGGTGGGGAAAGGCAGCTGTAATTGGGGTGCGCACATTCACAGACCGGCCGCTTCACTGGGGTAAGGTCAACAAACCAACCCCCAGAGAAAAAGTCACCAGAGAGGGGCATTTCAGAAATGGCATTTAGTCACCTCTGAAATGCCCTTCAGGGCCGACCCCCTGCTGGCTGGCCATAGAGAGTGTCTACAGTCTGGGACCTCTTGACCCCACTTTCTGCAGGAAATCAGGCAAATTTAAACCTCCATAATTTACTCAAGACTCCAAGGCAAACAATGCTGGCAATTAACCTTGCTGCCTGATTAAGTCTCCACCATAGCGAGCGAGGGCATGAAAGTAGGCATCCAGCGAGCGAGGCCTGGGAAGGAGGCAGAGCCAGGCTGTCACAGCCGCACCCTGGGAATCCCGGTGTCAATGCAATTCCCAAATGTGCTCCCGGAAACCACTCTGTCAAAGGTGGGAGGGGACACCGGAAGAAGTAGTAGTGAGTGTTAGTCCAACAAAGCACTAGCACTTGGCCAAACTGGTGTGTTCACCTCTTTCCTGCCCCCACCCCCAAAACCCTACTTCTCACTCCTACGGTATTCATTATGGAAACTCCAATAAGAAATCCTATATTGCTGCACTGCAGTCACGTAAAAGAACTGGTGGCCATGGATGTAGGGAAGTTCCCTCTGTGGTGTACCCTGAAAACCCCTAGTGTACGAGCTCTTACTGAACACAGGCGCTGTGACCCTGGAAGCAAGTCCTTGTGAGAGACAACCTGAAAGTCAACGACCAGTCAGTCAGTCGTAAGAGGTTTTCCTTCTGGAGACTCAAACCCAGGCAACCAGCTGTGCCCTTGGCTTTTCCCACACAAAGGAACTTTGGGTCTTTTCTGCAATCCTGGTTTGCAGTCTTACAGCTGAGAGGTCACAAATGTCCCACTGAAGCCTAACCACAGCCACGCTGGCCCAGGCTACCCCACGGAAAACAGAGGAAGCTGGTGAGTGAATGGCCTTTGCTGGCTATTCTGCAATAATCTTGCAGGAGCCCCTTGGGGACTGTAAAAGCAAGAGCGAGGAAAACCACGTTTCACGACTATAGCCCTCTTTTGACCTAACGCAAACCAAACCTCCACCTGCAAGAAACCAGGCTGCAACACAGGCCAACTCAAAACGCAATCACTCTCACTCACCGTATCAGAGCCCTTTCTGTGTCACTATGGATAATGTCACATGAAAGTAAGAGACTTCAACAGACATTTGAATCAACCTACATCTGATTTAAATGGAGGTGGTTTGCCTGAGCAGGAAAGCGAGAAGTAGGTGGAGAAAGGAAGAGAGGAGGACAGGTCTGTTACACAGAAGCTTTGAGCCCCTGGTAATGAGCAGCCCTACCTATTCCTACCTTGATCGAAAGGGCAGTTTTCTTGGTTGTTTTGAAGTTATCAACCCTTACCTCAATATGGTTTCAATTATGAATTACCAGACTAAAAGGGGGAAAAAGCTTTGATTTATTCTTTTTTGCTCCAATTATGCATGATGTGTTTCCACAGAAGACTCCGAAAAGTATTTCATCATGCCTCCCATCCTGAAGTGGTCAAAGGGCAAGACCAAAAGGCGTTAACCCTTTCATTTCTCTTCTTGGTTCAAAGAGACTGCTATCAGTGGATACAGGCCAAGGCCTTTGAAGCAGACAAAGCAACAAAAGGGTTAAGCATTAGCATCATATTACTAACGTGCAGAAGGGTGGTGTCCCTTGTCCAAAATGGTGAGATGATATTTATGTTAATGGTTACTGGGAGATTTGAAAGGGGCAATCAGTAATGTAGCCCATGCTGCCTTAACCATTAAACCTTTACAGCCCCACTGAGCCAGGCCGTGCGGACTGGGAAACTGGGGAATTACGGACCTAAGGGCATCTTCAAACAGCGTCTTACTTTAGCTTGAGAGAGAAATGTGTTGGGGACAAGTCTGAAGTCTACCTGCTGCCACATGTATTTAATTCAGCTTACTCTCAAGTAATAACTAGGTGTTTTTAACGCTGAAGGCCCAGTCTCCCTGATTACACTACACACGAGACTGGCTCATGGCAGATGAAGAAAATCAAAGGCCAGAAGTTCTCTTAGAGATAAAGACCCCACTAAGGAAGTTATCAACTTGGAATCCTGCTGCCTATTTACAAGAATCAGTTCATAAACGAGTTTTCTAGATGGCAGGGTTGGGAGGCGTCCGGCCACATTTGGATGGACTGAATATCAGTGACTGTGACTCTCCAATAGCTAAAGACACTGAGCCACGGGGATGAGCATGGGGTCATAAAAGCAGGCTAAGTACTTCTACTGTAGCCTCTAAATTTTCCCTCTAGATGCTTAGAAAATCTCTCTTTTTCCTTGAGGCACTGCTGTTTCATTACCTGACAATGCGTTTGTTTTTACTTACCCTGCTTGTGGCTTGTTGGTCTTCCAGGGTCTGAGGTCTGGTGTCATTCAACAATTCTGGAAAATTGTTAGCTATTATCCTTTCCAAAAGATCTCCTTCTTGCCTCCCTTACTTCCCCCTGCATCTCTGCTCAGACACACGCTGGACCTCATCCCTTTGTTCTCCACATCGCTTCATATACTGCTTCATATGTTCCATCACTGTCTCTTTGGGTACATTCTGAACAGCTAAATACTCTGATCTGATGGTGAGAAGTCCTTGCAGGCCTGTTTCCACAGGTTCTCGTTCAGGATGCTGCCTTATTTCTTTAAGGTTTTGTACTTTCTGACTATGAGCTATTCATTTCCTTACTGAATTTATAAGAAGTATTCGAGACCTGGACTGAAGGTCCCAGCAACTCAAGGCCACATTCCCCCAAACTCCCTTCTCAGGATTATCTGGATGACACTTGTACGAATTTGGGTCACAATCCCAAGGGGTGGCTTGTGGCTGCAGCTCAGCCCCAGACCAATCCAGATACTTCTTCACCCTTTCACGAAGCCACAAGCAGAAGCTCTTGTGAGACTCCCCGGCCTGCGCCCCCCACCTCCTTCCCACAGCAATCAGGTGGAAGGAAGCTCTTCAAAAAGTGCTCCATGGCAAAAACCGGCTGCTGCTTCTGCTCACTCCCAGGACACCAACTCCACTCTGTTTCAGGGTTTAGCACATGCCTCACTTTCATGCCGGCTCGGGAACAGGTTGAAATGACGTTCCAATACTTCATTTGGTGGTTTAATTTTTCAGCTGGGAAGGGCACTTAGCACATGTAACCCATCACAAACCTAGGGACATAACACTGTCAATCTAATTATATGCTACTCTATTCCCTATTTATTTGGGGGGCTAGGTTTATATGCAAGATGAAAACAATTACTGTGAAAATTTGGCATTATATGACAGCAGGTGAAATGACACATCAAGAATTTCCACATTAAACAAGCCCCTAGGCTTCTTCACATCTCCATCCTCCATCTCCTCCATCCGTGAGGTGATAAGGAGGTGCGTCTTGGATGGAACACTATAGGTCTATGGAGCTTACAGGATGCTACAGTTGTGGTGGTAAGGGTTAGAGGACAGAAAACACGTAAAAGGCCTTTTTCGAGAAAGAATGCCCTCCTGCAAATTTCAGTTTTCTTCTCCAGAGTCCTGCTCAAATCTAAGTTCACATTTCCATATGATAAAGCGTTACACAGATGGCTCTCTCTGTATCTGCAGGTTCTGCAGCCAAAGACTCGACCAACTGTGGATCAAAAACACTTGGAAAAAACTGTCTGCACTGAGGATGTGCAGACTTCTTGTCATTATTCCTTAAACAATACGGTGTAACAACTACTTACACTGGATCTGGTAGTACAAGGACTTTAAGATGTGCACCTACTTTTAATGCCATTTTATGCAAGGGAGTTGAGTATTGATGGGCTTTGGTATCTGTGGGGGCCCAGGAGCCAATACCCCAAGGACCAAGGACAGCTGTGCTAGTGGCTTTCCCATTAACAACACATCACTGTTGATAGTAGTATACAGCTTACAAAATTCTTCCTTCTAAATTATACCCTTAGTTTTTCATAATAATCCTCCAAAGTAAGCATTATTTCTATTTCACAGCTAAGAATAACAGATTTCAGAGACAGAAACCTATCAAAGGTCAAGCTAATAAATGACCATGAGCTCAGGTTTGACTCCAAAATGTCCTTTTCAAAGGTCTCGACGCTGATTAATAATCAGTTACTACTAACTGTTACACTATTCTGCTGGAGTTATTATGATCAACATCCTTCACCCCAGTCCTCCAGATGAGCAAAATGTTGCAGAGAAAGTCAGTAAATCACTTCAAGTAACTCAGATCATCACCGGGAAAGAAGGGATTCAAACTTGCCGTTCAGAAACGTCTGGGCTACAGTTAGCTTACTGAAGAAGGCTCACAGGTTAAACCTATTGGAATGCCTCTTGAAAATTCCTGTTATTAACTGAGTTTTAGTTACTTCAATTTTTTCTTTATAGAACACTGAAATTCACATTTGGCTAGATGCCCACCCTTCTTCTCTAATGCCAAACTACTGTCAAGAAGAGCAGAAAGGGTGGCCGCTGATTGCTTTTCAGGTAGTAGAGGAAAAAGTTGACATTTCAGCCTCCTCTTGGTTGGAAAGGAAGGCGATCATTTATAAGAGCCCTCATCTGGCTGTGGTATCCATCAGTGGGATGGATAGAAGCCAGTTAAACGGCTCAACACAAGCCATATTAAAAGAATTTGGAATGAGGAAAGAGAGGGTTCCATATGTTGATCCTTTTAATAATTCATGAGTTCTATCAGTCTGCAAGTAATAAATTTCACTAAATATATCTATGGTATGATTGCTAAAGATACTGGCAAAGATACCATACACTGATTTTATTGGTTTACAGTTTGATATATTGAAAATAACAGTTCAGCTGTCTGACGGTGCAAAAGATTGGGATTATTTTTAGAAAGTGGTCTTCAAACATGCTGTCGTTACCCCTGCATCTGTTATTTCATAAGTATACTGAAGACATCTGAAAGAAATGCCTCAATGAAAAAACTGAGTTGATTCAAACAGGTCTGGTCTATAATCCAAAGGCAAAGAGTCTAAGGATACTAATGATGGCTTAAACCACCACTTTTCGTGACAGGTAAAACAAACTTACCATTTCATCTTGTTATCCTACGCTTGAAATACTGGCAGTTTGAAAGCGCAGCTAGTTCTCTAGCCCTAGCATAAAAACGTGTCAATAGCCCATTGGTTTCCCAAGAGGTCAGCAATGACACAGGAAAGACAGCACTGGTTTGAGAAACAGGAACTGTAGAGAATGATTAAATTACAGCTTGTGGCATCCAAGCACAAGACGCCAATACAGTTTGAGCAAGACAGTCAAAGTTTTGGTAGAGTTTTGAGCTAATAAAGAGTGCAATACCATCATCAAAGTCAATAAAATGGAAAAAACAACCTCTACAATGTATTTATTTCTTGACTCTTAATTTCTCTGGAATTCCAATGAGACCTATGTTTTGTCTACTGTTTTACCTCTGCCTCTTCCTGAAAAAAAAAGAAAAGAAAAAAGAAAAAGAAAGAAAAAAAAAAAGAAAAGAAAAAAGAGGCCTAAACCTACAAAGGCAAAAAGAACAGGCAAGGAAACAACAAAGGACCAGCATTTGACAAAATTTTGGAAGGTAAGACTGATGGAGTGATGGAGTCTTCCTTTTCAAAATGTTCCTTCTACAAACCACATAAAAATAAAGGATGAAATACAACAAACATCTTTTTAAATACACAGGTGAGGGCACAAGAAAAGATAAGTCGCAAGGGACCACACATGAAGAGAAAATGACAACTAGTGAGCTGGGGTCGCAGGGCAGCGCGGAGGTCCTCACTACTCCCGCTCAGGGATGCAGGGCTCTGGTCTCTGTGCCCCTGGTGGGAAAGGAACCTGGCTTCGGGCCCTGCAAGTGAGACCTGTACACAAAGCCTTGCAGATCCATGCAGCAGGGGGAACAAGGCACAGGAAGAGCCACTCACCAGTATACGAAAGCTGCACAACTCATTTCTCTTGCTGAACCCCGGCCTGGTGTGACAATGGGGTGAGGAGTCTCTCCCTTGGGAACTTTAAACAGAGGCTCACCCTCATGGAGACCTGGGTTTTAACGGACTCTATCTGTGGCCCAGGGAAACACCGAGTGAAGAATTAATGGTGGAAAGTGACTTATCTCTCTGAGGCATCCCTCTGGAATGCCTAGAAGAAGCAAAATACCAAGAATGAACAAATAACCTTCTAGAAAATATTCTTTATCCCATGCTGCAAAGATTCTCACAGAAGGCCTCGGAGAGGATGAACTCACATTCCAAAATTATAAAACCTATCGGGAAACACTGCAACAAAAGCAACAGGCAGTAGATGAATGGCCGGACCAGACCTCACAAGGAACTCAGGGAAATTGGATAACCAGAGAATACAGAGTAAATATCTCAAGTAAGTAAAGATAGAAAAGAAGAAATCAAAAACATAAGAAAAAAAGTTATGAGGAAAAAAAAGCCCAGGCAAACAGATTTGAAAAATGGTGAAACAGAACTTCAACAAACAACCACTGAAATTTAAATCACCATGGATGGGTAAAAACATATTAATCACAGGTAAGGAAAATGGGATAATGGATGTAGAAATTTATACCACATGCAGTAGGGAGAGATGGAAATGTGAAAGCCTGAGGAACAAAACAAAACTGGGAGATAAAAAGGGAAGGAGAGAATGAAAAAAAGTTTTAAAAGTTTAATAGTATTCCAGAGGAAAAGAACAGTGAGAATCACACAGATGTAAAATTCATAGAGAAAATGATTGAAAAATATCCCAAATTAATAAAAGACATGATCTTCAGGTTAAAGAAGAAAAATTACTCTCAAACATGGAGAGTAGAAGAAAAGAAAATTGCACTTGGCAATCATTTTAACAACTGATTCAGGTAAGAATAGCCAAGGGGTGCTACAACTAGTGGGTGAGGGTTTGAAGAGTAGCAGGCTTTGTTTGGTTGTTTTGTTTTGGTTTTGGGGTGCTACAGATCAGACCCAGGACCTTACAGATACTAGGCTGTAAGACCCTCCTAAAGAGTAACAAGATATTTACATGGTCTCGAAGTATGGTCCCACAAGACACAGAAGAAAAAAATAGTAACCTGACACTGGAAAACCATCACTGCTAGTAACGGGACAAATTGACATCATGTGTCTTCCAGTATGATACACTGAGAACACACTACTTTTGTGATATTCTTGTCAAAAATGTGTAATTTTACATCTAGTCAGCCAAAAGCATCAGATAAACCCAAATGAAGAGACAGCTTATAAAATGGCTGACACACTCTCTCCCAAAATGGCAACACTGTGCAAGATGGGAAAAAAAACTCAAGAAATTGTTTAGGAGGCTAAAGAGCTATCACAAACGAATGGGATTTTCTTTTGCTATACTGGACATTGTTAGGGTAACTGACCAAATCTCAGCAAGGTCTACAGCATACAACAATACTGCACCAAAAAATGCTCCCTTCCTGATGGTTTGGATAGCTGTATCGTGACTCTGCATGAGAAGGGTTTAGGAATAAGGCTGGGTCACACCTGTAATTTCCAAAGGGGTCAGGAAATCCCACAAATGAGGAGTGGGCCAGAGAGGGAGCGAAGCGGGAAAGGAAGACAGATGGACTGAGAGAGACGGAAAGAGATTTTTAGGTCTGTTTAAACAAAATACAGATAGAAGAACACACTATGTGGCAAAGAAAAAGGATTAGAGAGATTCCAGATGCACAAACTCCAAGCTCAGAAAGCAGAGGGGTGCACCATTCCGAATTTAATCCAAGGAGATTAAGTAATAATCTGAAAAGCAAAGGGTGAGAATGGTCTCCTCCTCCATTTATCTGCCAAAAACTTGCAGCCCAGACACCCACCCAAAGGCAGGAAGATGGCTTTCTGCACCAGGGAACCAGTCTGAGGGGACCAACCCACAGGGGCGAACGACAGGGCCGTCCTCCCAACCGAAGCACAGGTCACTGGGTGGCCAGGCCGGGCCAGGCACAGGACACCCCCGGCTCAGCCTCTGACTCTAGAGCAGGGTCAGAAGCCAGGAATGCCCGGGATCTTCAAAAAAGCTCCCAACACCAGGGACAGCAAATAAACTGCAAAGGGAGCGCAAAGGAAACAAACCATTGGAGGATCTGACAAAAAATAAAAATAAACATGAAAACCCCATAAACAGTTCTTCAGAGACAGAATATATTGGATCCTTAAAACAATCATAAGCTATAAAGAAGGGGCTGCTCAGAAATAGTTTTTTAAACCCCTTGAATATTAAAACTGAAAAAAGAAATTAAAAAGAAACAGTAGAAGATACACTTGAGGAAATGCTTGGGAAATTAAAACAAAGCCTAGGGGATGATAAATGTAAGGAAAATAAAGACCTATCTATTGTCTAGGTAATAGAAGTTCCATAAAAGGGAAGAGAAAATAGAGGAAGAAAATAATCAAGGAAATAAAACAAGAAATTTTCTTGAAGTAAGAGATATGAATTCTCAGTTTTAAAAGGGCCCAATGTAGTACTATTAGCAAAAATAAAATAAAATAAGAACTTGATCCAAGAGAAAATCATCATAAAATTTTCAAATACAGAATTTGTCAAGAGGTTAAAAAAAAAAAAGGTCACATAAAAGATCAGGAATTAGAATGTCATTTCACCTCTTGCATAGAAAGGTTAGAGGACAATACAGCAATATTTTCAAAATTCTTAATAAAATTCATCTCAACCAGAAGTTTACACTAGCCAAATACATTAATCAAATGTTAAATAGAATAAATACATTTTCAGACACAAAAGATGATTTCTCACAGTCCCTTTCTTGGGAAGTTATTGGGAAAAGTAAACCAGAAAAGAGAAGATATTCAAACTAGGAAACAAGGAATCTAACAAAGCAGAGAGAAAAAAAGGGAATTCCCAGTCATGGGGAACTGAAATTCAGAAGATTTGTGGTCCAAGATCACTTGAAACAGGAACAGAAGCTGCAAGGACCATGGAGAGGTGAAACAAAGGAAAGAGGAAAGACAACACAAGAAAAAAAGAAAGAAAAGAAAAAGCTATCATTTACTTGTGCTTGACCATTTTACCAATTTAGGAGGGAATTCAGTAAAAAAACCCAAATAGTGATAGAACCATGGAAAAGTAAGAAAAATAAAGGCAACTCTTAATCCCCTAGAAAATTAAAAGTTGTGCAGAAAGGAAACTGAATCAGTTTGTGACCCGTTTCAGTTAAAAAAATATTATTTATGCAGTCCTAATAACGCACACAATAAATACTGCTTTAATGAAGAATGATGCCACGTGGGAAGGAGCAGCATGCGCAGGAAAGGGGAGAGAACAGAAGGAAAAGTATTCACTCAGAAGATGTGAAAAGATGTCTTTGAGTAAGAGATTCAAAGATTTTTTATTAACATTTTTTGGGGAAACCTGAAGACAAATAGCGAAGAAAATTTAAGGAGTTAAAAGCAGTTGCCTCATGGGAAGCAGCGCTGATTTTTATTATAAGCTTATCTGATTATCTGAATACATGTGTTAAACTATACTACTTTTTGAAACTTAAAATTCAGAAACACTTGAGAAAAAAGGTGGGGAGAGAAATCAAGAATCAACTTCTAGTGAAAGCAAGGTGGAAATCTCACTAATCGGCAGCTACAACCACTCGTTTCCTAGAAAAGTATGCTGAAAACTTAACTGTGAGACATGGCAAAAGGATTGAATTAATGTTCACTATCTTGAGGTTGTGATAGGGTAACTCAACCACCACATTTTCCTGGTGGCTTGTGCTACAGAATTGTTTTGGTGAACCTCACAGGAGAAAGACAATGGCCCCTGAAACAAAAAAAAGAAAGGAATGAGATGTGCTAAGAAGTAATACTGCAGAAGGGCGGCTCTGAGCAATCATTCCACTCCCTGCCTTCCCACAAGCTGTGGGAGGTAAGACAACAGCTGGGTTTTGATTTGTGAAAGTGGACTACAAGTCAGCAAGGCAGGAGGACTGCAACCAAGGACATGCGACCAGCTAGCCCAAGGACATGCGACCACTCCACAGATGGGGGTCAGTCGCGTGGGAATATCAGCTGCTGTGCTGAGAAGGTTCTAGATGCTTGTGCGAAAGACCTGCGTGGCAAGATCACCCCAGAACGCCCCCACGTCTGCCCTCTCGTCTCCCTCACACGTCCTCTCCATGCAAACCTGGCTCAGGACTCAGCCTGTGCCATTTCCTATCTGTCTGGAATCAGCCAAGTACTGCAGCAATTCACCTGCAGAGCAGCCCAGCTTCCCTCATTCCCGGACTGCTGCTGCTGGCCTCGGGCTTCCGAGCATGCTTTCAGAGGAGCAGAGTCCTCCTGGAAGGGTTTAGAATTTGGGATAGGACCTTGGATCACTTGTGCAAACATGATCTCATAAATGTGACGCCTTGAAAACAACAGGCTCAACAAAGCTTAAACTGACCTCAACTAAAATTCAAGCTACAATTTCAAAATTCCACACGTGTTTGAACGGAATCTAGGCAGTGGGAGGAAGAAGAGTCTGAGAAGAGCCAAGAAGGCCTCCTGTGGGGCAGGATAGGCTCTGAAATTCCAGAGAAGCATTCCATAACCTGGACGCTAAAGGGTGCTGAGTTGAGTGAAATAGATTGCTAACCTGGTATCTTTTCAACTTAAGAGCTCTACTGCATACATCTGGGCTGGCGCTTCCTCAGCCTGCAGAGTGATTTATTGCTTGTTAGTATTTACAGCTGAGTGATATTTTCAGCTGCTTGTACAACCACAGCCGTTGTGAACGAGGGCCGCCATCTGGTCATCTAAGTACCGGCAGCCGCGAGATCTTCATGCAGATAGATGGAGACTGGCCCCGGTCTCTGGATGTCAGTTTGATGGGTCAAGAAGAGGACCTGGCTGGAGGGGAGGGGAAGAATCTTTTCCAGACAGCACATGAGACAGACAGAAAAATCAAACATGGTCCCCAGACCTGCAGCATCAACACCCAAGACTCAACACTTGGAAACAAGCTAGAGATGTAGATTCTAGACCCCAGCCTAGAGCTAGCCAGTCGGAATCTCGGGGTGGAAAGGCAACGCTCTGTATTTCAACAACATTCCTGGAGATTCTGGCACAGACTAAAGTTTGAGAGCCACTTCTCTGTAGCAAGCAATCCACATTTTGCGCACAGCTCTGATTCCAGTCCTCGTAGACAACACCTGCCAATCAAGCGCACTTATGCAATACTCTCACCTGGACAGTCCACTGCCCTTTCTATCTTCGAACACTAGACACAGAATGAGGCTCCTGGAAGTCCACAGAAATTCATAGTCCTTATCTGAGGCTTTGCAGCTAAGGCCCCGCTCTGGCTAGAATTCACTAAATAAGCTTTTGTTTTCCCACCTAACTCTTACACTGGGTACAACAATTCATTTTACATCATTTCCCCAAATTTCTCACCAATTTTTATTAATGGCCATGAGAACCCATCTCTCCTCCCTTTTCTGTTCCAGGTATGATATGCTAAGTGCAGAAAATAAGGAGTGTTATTATTAGTGTTATGATAATGACAAACTTGAAACAATGTGAATGTCTATCAAAGAGTAAATAAAATGACTGCTAAGACAAGGTATAAAATCACATTGTAGGCAACTAACAGGGAAATAGCCCTTTCTACATCATTTTAAAACTGTGGCATCCTTGATTATTAAAAATTGTCAGTGCTGATGGTGGTACCTATAAAAGATCCCAGACTTCACAGCTTTACACTCACCTGCCTCAGTCTCTGTCTTCCTGCCTCTGCCCTCATCTAGCGGAGGCCCAGAGGTCAGCCTGGCCAGCCCTAGACGCAGGCACAAAAGTCTGCTAGGCCAGCAATGGCAACATAGAAGGGAAGCCTGAGTGAAGTGTTTAGGGAGCTTTGCTAATGGGTGCATTTAAAAGAAGGGAAAGATAAAAGGAAGAGAAACAGAAAAGGTGAAAGGAAAATGCAAGCACCCAGGATGAGGAGCTAAGAAAATTATAGACAAAAGCATGCATGCTTCTCTTCATAAAGAATCTTAAGCTAGTGAGAGATTTCTTCCCCAGAGTCAATTCATTCAAAACCAAGGGCCAATCTCCCCAGTGTGACAGATTCCAGGGATTCAGAAGCTACGCCCAAGTGACTGTGGCCAGTGTTTTCAAGTTCTGAGGGCGTAGCACAATGTGGCTAAGGTGCTTGGCCTTTTACTGGATAGCCAGGCCTTTGGTGACACAAACTGTGCAAGGCCAACCCGCACCATCTTGTCACTCACACACTGAGGGGCTTTAACACTAAATGAAGGCAGTGCCGCTACCTTAATCTGGCCGAAAAGGGACTCTGGCTCTCGTCTCTTGCTCCCCCGGGAAGCAGGCTCAGTTGGAGAACTCGGGCTGGCCACAACCCGCACCTCCTCCGGCCTTGGGGTCTGGCACTGGAAATTCAATGGAATCTAGAGAGGATTCCCTGCAGGTCAGCACAGAGGGTCTCCTCTACAGTCCGCTTGGTATTGCTAAGGGGAGGGAGGAGCTCTCTACCAATAAATCCTCCCCACTCAGGCCTCCTGTCTGTTGCTTTCCCTGAAGATATAGAAATACACAGCCTGCTGTTTTAAATCAGGGCTCTTGTCTGCCCTCCTAGTGATATGACAGATGCCAAAGTACCCTCGAAAGGAGTATTTAAGAAAGAGTTAAAGAAAAAATACAGACTTTTCTAGTCTGCGTTTTCTAGTCACATATCGATTCATGTTTTTAGGCCTACACTTATTCCCAAATTAACAAGTTCAGCACTTTGACCATTTTGTCTTAAACCAAAGCATATCTATTTCTAAAAGTGCAAAACTGCCCATGTTCTCTTAATCTATATTCTTATAAAAGAGAACTCAGATTCCAACTATTTATTCTTACTAAAGCTTTTTCAGTACACTAGATAAAAGAACAGGATGAAGTCCCGCTATTCCTACACTTTCTGCCTGGGTCGTGAGCACCATGCCTGTCTGCGTTCTCTTGCGCAGGAACACACGATATTCCTTGGCTCAGACTTGCACCACATGCTGGGAACAGGAGTAATGTTTCAGCTCAGAGGAGGCTCCACGGCTCCCATAGAGTTTCCTGAGCAATGCAAGACCACTTGTAGGAAGAGGACCCAGGTTTTCACTTGTTTATACAACTTTCCAATTATACGCCCTGAGACAAGTATTAGGCACTGTGAGTCACATTATGGCCACTTTACAGATGAGACAGAATCTATCATTCTCCCTACCTTCCCAGCAAGGTAAGGATCAAATAAAATAATGGATATCACAACAGCATGTGCGTGAGTTTGGATGGCTCATGTCCTTGGACCTCAACCTTTCTTTCTCCATCCCTCCCTTTTTCTATCCCTCCTTTCTTCTTTTATACATCATGGGCCTCTTGTCTGAATTAAATGATCATAGGCATTATAAGGAATTTCAAGACAAGTCAGAAATGTCCTAGATGCCTAAAACTTTACAGGAAAAGAAACACAGGTAACATGCTCTAGGATTTGCAAGGAGGTCAAGACGGCTTCCTGTGTAGGGGTCAGGATGACTCAGAGGAAGGGGCATTTGAGCAGGCCACGAGCATGGCCAAGATGTTGACACATGGAGTTGATGGGGAAGAAAGGGATTCTGGGAGAGAACCGATAGTCACAATGGGGCAGACAGACGTGGGGCATGCACAGGAAGGAAGCAGCTAGAACTCCCTGAAAGGAGAAAGGAAAGACAGCCAGAAAGGCAGATGAGAGCCAGATGGGGAAGCCCTGCAGGTAGAGGGAGTCTGGACTCCAATACCCACCTCATCCATGACACTGAGCACCCAAATTCCCTCCCTGAATAAGCTATCCAGCATGCCCCTGTCTTCCTACACTCCCCACACGCTCATCGGTTAGAATAGCCAGTCCTCCCAGTCATCCATGAACTCTCCCTTGGGTTCCCTATGGCCTCTGGTCTTGTCCCACTACCGTGCAGAATCTGCTCTCCACTCTGATGTTGCACACAGGTAGATCTTAAATGGATCTTACCACGTTACTCCCATGTAAGATGCTGCAGTGGTTTCCTATTACCAGAGATAACGCTCTGATACCTTGGGTAAGATGCCAAGTGTGCTGTGATCTGGCCCTCACCAGCCTCATCCTCTCCCCTACTGCCACACTAAGCTCCTAGATGTTCCTAAACCACACGCTCTCTTATCCATCTGCAGCTTCAAGTCTGGGATTCCTTCTGCATGAAACCTAATGTTCTCCCTTCCACCGACTGAACAGGACCTGGTCTTCTCTTTCAGGTCACTAATTAATGTTGTCCTGTGTGGAGGTTGACCTTATTGGCTTCAGAAACACCTGAGAGGTTAGTAAAACACACTTCTGGGTGTGTGTAGATAGATCATGGAGGCATAAACTTGGGATCACATACGGTCCCTGGACCTTTCCTGTGTGGCATTGTCCCTGGCTCCACAGAACTAAGCAGTTTTGCTCTGCCACACCCTTCTGTCACAGGGTTTCTGCCTTACAGCCAGCCGACCACAGACTGAATCCCCAGAAACTATAAACCAAGTTAAACATCTTCTTTAAACCATGGGCACTGGGTTCTGTGTCCCAGCAATGGGAAACCCGACTGATGTATTCTGGATGTGCTAGCCAATGGAATTAGATAAAAGAAACAAAATTAGCATTTGTAGGTGTGCCTGGTTATCTGGAAAATATAAGAGAAAGTGAAACAACTCTACAGCTCAATAAGGGTAGTTACAAAATTAATCTATCTTTAAACACATATTAACTATTCAGAAACTATGTCTGAACATGTTCCTTTATCAGAGCATAATACAAAAACTGTAAGAGGAAATTGCTTTAAAAATATATCAGGACTTGTGAAGAACCTATATAAAGAAAAGTTTTAAATTCTACTAGAAAGATAAATCTTCCATATGACAGGACTCCACACAATGGAAGTGTCCAGAAAGCCTGGGTCCTTTTCTGCTTTGCTCAGTGCTGATGATACCTTGAAGGTACCAAGAACATTGCCAAAACAATCTACAAATTTAATGAGTGCTTAAACCAAAATACAAAGAAAGTTATGCAGAGAAGATATCAACCTTGCACTTGAAAAATACACAGGAAAGGGCATTTTTCACCTACGGACATCAGCAAAAATTCAAGTATTTAAGGGTACTGAGGTATGAAAAATCAGAATCACCCAAAATTTTATTTGTGGAACAGCAGTCTTTTGAAAGAACAATGTGTGTTTTCTTGATTAAAGAACTTTTCCATCAAAAAAAGTATGTTTTCTTTAAGCAGTTTCCCAGCTGCAATTAGTTCTATAGATATAGCTGCACAATTATGTGAAAACATGTCAGAAAGTATGTCCCTTTTATTATTTCTAATGTTAGCAAATAGAAAAAAGGAAACAGTCTAAATATCTATCAGTAATGGTGCTAACACATAAGATTCACCCAAACAATGGAATACTACACAGCCATCCTCAAGCCAGAAGTAGATCTATGCAGAATAAAATGGAAATGAGTCTACCATCTACTGTTCAAGTGAAAAGAGCATGGCATGGAGTTGTAGGATCCTATTTCTGTCTTTAAGTTACATACTTAATGAACAGAAACATTCTGGAAGGTCACCTTTGGTGATGGATTCAAGGAGGAAATGTCGCCTCCATAAAACAGAAAGATGTTTGCTGTTGTTTTTGTCACATGTTGGATTTCTGTACCCGCTTCAGAAGTGTCCGAGTGAGGAGAAGGGCATGGCCCTGAACTCCACAGATCTCTGGATGCCACTGGGTTACAGGACTGACATGAGCGGTGCTTTCCTTGCCGGCTTCCCAAATAGTGGAAGGAAGGGAAGGAGGGAAGGAAAGGAGGAGAGATGAAGGAAGGGGTGGGCAGTGTGGGGTGCGTGGAAGGAAAGAGGGAAGGAGGGCCTGCATGAAGACTAACCAGGTAGCAGCATACTGTACCAGTTAGAAAAGACAGACCTGGGGACGCCGAGGCCTGGGCGAGACCAGGGTGGAGAAAGGAAGATGAAGAATGAAGAAGAGTCCAGCTCTCTGATCCGGAAGCTCGAGGCCTGTGACCTGGAGAGGCTGGCATATTTCACAGCAGCCAGTGCCAGCCTCACAGTGTCAACCTTAAAGTCACACAGTGCCTGGGGACTCCTCCGGGCAAGGAGGAAGCCCTGTGGGCACCTCTGACCGTGGCCTCTTTCTTCTGGAAACACAGCTGGTCCAGAACAAGTGACTGTGGCCATTCACACTTCCTTCTGTCACTTTCACTTATTATTTTCCTTGCAGGGTTTTGGGAATGACAATTGGAATAACACATATAAAACCGTGCAGTCCTTGGTAGAGGGCAGGCACTCAAAAATAAGCTTGTGTTTGTTTTTCTTTTGGGCAGTGCTGGGGATTGAACCTCGGGCCTCAAGTATACTAGACAAGCATCCTACCACAGAGATACGTCCCCAGCCCTAAAAATGAGCTTATTATTAAGTTGCCTGCAGAACTTGGTCGGGAGTTCTAAGCGCTACAACCACAGAAGTTGTCAGGAAGTCTGATTTCCAAGGAGACTCCTGCCTTCCCACTTATCTCGGCAATAAATAAACAGGCTGTCTCCCCAAGCGCATAACAGACGAACGGAGAGCTGGTGCTTCTGTATTTCTTCCTCCTGTAGGGTTTCAAAGTTAAGCTACCCTCATCAGGCCCCAAGGATAAAAAGCCCTCTCTGATCTCATCTTTAAAAATGAGTCTGAGCAGGGCATGGTGGCGCACACCTTTAACCCCAGCACTTGGGAGGCTCAGGTAGGAGGAGCATTGTGAATTCGAGCCCAGCTTGGGCTACAATGTGAGCACAAGGCCGACCTAAAGTACATAGTGCGAGCCTGTCTCAAAAAACTAGGGCCAGGAGTTTGGCTCAGTGGCTTAAGTGCCTGCCTGGCAGGTGCGAGGTTGTGAGTTTGATCTCCGGTGCCACCAAAAAAAAAAAAAAAAAGGTGAGTCCGTTTTCCTCTCTCCCCTCCAAGTAGCTGTGCCATGCCGCTCGTGGGCAGCACCACAGCCTACTCACCACGGCGGGAGGGTCGTTCCACTCTTCATAGGAGATGGCGGCATATGGGTAGATGCGGTCATTGATGATCTGCAGCGTGGCCAGGGCGATGGCTTTGATGGACTGAAAGTATGCTTCCCAGAACCAGCGCGCCTGTGAGAAGAGCAACACTGCTGTAAGTGGGCCAGCGAGTGAGGCAGGGTGGGGAACAAGCTGCTTAGTCACACTTGAGTCTGCTCTGGGGAGCTCTTTTAACCCCAGAGACAGTGTTACCGTGGCGATGGGGGGTCTGGGACCGTCTCCCAGGTTGTCGTGTGCATGGCACACAATGGTAAGGAGATTGCTGCCAGGTTTATGAAGGTGACAGTAAGCTCAGAGTGGGCTCATGCCTGCAAAAGGAACAGCGCTGAGGACATAAGATAGAGGCGTTTAAATTGCTGAGCCGGCTTTGGGGCACCTCCCACTGGGGGCCTCCCAAAGCAGGACTGACAGCATGGTGGACAGGGTACCAAGTCAGGTCAGCTGCATCTAACGCCCATGTCCTTCCCCATAATGCACTCTGTTGGAGATGCAGTCCACACTCATGAGCCTTCAATAAGCTCCAGGTGAAGAAAGGTTACTGGGGTCACTGGTGCACATGTGTCCTGGTTTGCAGTTCTGGAGTTTTCCACAGCGGGCTGAGGGGGTCTTTGCTTTTTTCTCTGTCTCTGTGTAGTAAACCTTAGGAGCAGGGTGAGGTGGGGGAGTTTGGTCCAAGGGCATCACGCAGGCTCAGGGGAGTGGAGGAGTCCCTTAGCCCCAATTGTACTTTCAATATTAATAGGAGTACTAGCGGAAATGCCCCTGTTGTTCAGGCCAACCACCCACCGCATCCCCAGTGAAGTGCATTCATCAAATGCAGTCAGAATCGAATCGTAGCAAGTGAAACACACAATGGAGTCAACTGAAAAAGAAACCCTGCGCTAATGAAAATACACTACTGTTTTTTATTACAGCAAGTCTGGAGTGAATTTTTACCTATGCACCTACTACCCAACTAAAGGGCACTCCAGCACCCCCAAGAGAGCCCCGAGCCACTTCCCAGCCGGGATCTCACCCGACTATTCTGGCTTTTTGCGTGCTCACTCTTAAATTTCAAGCAAGTGGAATGCATCCGTTTTTACTCTCTCGAGTCTGATGTCTTTGGCTCAACAGCATCTAACTCAGGTTTTGGTATCAGGGTTACACTGCCCTCACAGAGTTGGAAAGTGTTCCCTCTCTTTCTATTTCTTGAGAAATTTTATGCAAAACTGGATTTATTTTTTTTCCCCCGAAAGGTTTTAGAATTCATTTAAGAAGCCACTGGGGTAGGTATATTTTTGTGTATGAAGATTTCAAATTATGAATTTTCCTTTCATAGACATCGGGTAATATATACTCTCATGTATTCCAAGTTTTTTAACTTGTGCTTTTCAGGGAGTATATTCATTCATCTAAACTATTACATTTACTGTAACAAAATTGCACATTAACATTCATTTAGAGCAGGGCATGGTGGCAGAGCCAGGTGTGATGGTGCATGCCTGTAACCCCAGCACTCAAGAGACTGAGGCAGGAGGATTGCTGCTAGTTCAAGACAAGCCTGGGCTACCAAGTGAGCTCAAGGCCAGCCTGAACTACATAGCAAGACCCTGTCTCAAACAGACAAGCAAAGCAAAAAAAAAAAAAAAAAAAAAAAAAAAACCCTCATTTAATGTCTGAAGAAATACACTCCTTCTCATTCCTGAAATTGTTAATCTGTGTTTTCTCTTTGTGCTTAGTCTTTTTCAATTTTATAAATCTTTTTCAAAAACCATCTTTGATTGTGTTGGCTTTTTCTTATTATATATCCCCATTTTGCTAATTTCTGCTTAATTATTTCTGTCTTCCTACTTTGGAGAGCTTAATTTTGCTTTCAGCTCCCTCAGATTGAAGTTAAATCATTAATTTCACCTTGTCTTTATTTCTAATGCATGTACTTAAAGCTGTAAATTTCCCTCTATACATTAAATGTATCCCACATATTTATATATCATTTTTTTTATTATCATTTAGCTAAAATAGTCTACATTTCATGTCTGTGACTTACAGGTCATTAATTTTTAATTTTTAAAATTTTATATTTATCAATACATATTTCCAGTACATACTGCTTACATTCATTGGTACCTGTATATAACACACATTTTAAAAACTTTTGGTCTGTGTGTGCATAGAAGTACCTCTATGATTACGTGTATCAGTATATAAATCTCCCCAACTTTTACTTTCAAATTCGTACCCTCGAAGTTTGTCTCACGACTCTCAGGGAGGCTCTTTCTCTGCTGCTTAGCACTCCGCCGTCTTCCCGGAAGTGCCCATAATATCAGAAACAACGCTCAAAGCCTAGAGCAGATGGGCGCTGACTCAAACTCGCTCTTGAGTTTTCTCATAAGGCCACTCCCACTCCAAGGAGTGTATTGTTGCTGTCTTTCTTATTTCTGTGTGCCCTGCTCAACTCTTTCTTCAGGATACAATGACCCTGGTGCAGAAAGTATGGTCTAACAGAGAAGCTATTCAGCTCTATTTGATTTATTAATTCTGTTTTTTGGTGCTGGGGATGGAGCATGCCAGCCAGACTTTTTAAAAAGCAGATCTCATAACTTTTCTTCTATTTCTTGAATAGTCAGCTAATGAGCAGTAGCTCCAACTGCTGAATCACCTGTAGGTCTTTTTCTATTGTCTACTTTTTCTCTTCAGTTTGGTCCCTTGATTTCAATTTCTCAAATACATCCTAATTTTTTACTGGATACCAGACATCCTGTTTAGAAACCGTAGAGCTTCTGGATGGCCCAGGTCATCTCCCTCCTACGGGCATAACACATTCCTGTGGTAGGTATGGAGAGGGCAGTCAGGCCACCTGATTCCTTCAGCTGCCCCTCACTCCTAAGCTGTGGGCCCTCTGGGGCTCCAATGAAAGGGTGGGGCATCTTCAGGGAACCCTACTTTCTCAAGCCTTGCACACCAACCTTTACTTCCCAGTGCTCTGTGGCTGCTGAAATATCTCTGCTGCTCATTAGGTTTTGGCTGCTGCTTCCCACAGGTCCCGGGATCTGCCTCTAGCTATGTGTATTCAGGGAAGACTGTGGGCACTCTCTGCCCTGCTGTGGCTTTTTTCTTTTCTACAAGTTTGCCTCTCCAATCCCAACCTCCAAGCCCCACAGGACTGGGGCTTTCCGCTAGGACTGTACACCCTTGAGCTGTGAAGTGGAAAGTGCCCACAGTGAAAAAGCCACAGTGCACTCAAAGCTCACTTCTAGGCCACACCTTTTAGGAAACAGTGTCCCTCAGGTAAAACCACATCGGGTGCTTGTCGCTCTATGGAAGCAGGAGTCTTATCTATTCTGATAAACTTTTAATCCCCTTCCCTTCTCTCCCTCTCCAGTACTAGATCAAACCCAGGGGCATTCTTCCCAGCCCTTTTTATTTTCATACAGGATCTAGCTAAATTCCCAGGGCTGGGGTTATACTTTTGATCTTCCCATTTCAGCCCCCCAAGTAACAGGGATTACCTGTACCACCTTACCCAGCTTTTTTAAAGACAAGGACATTGTTGTAATTAGAGTTTACAAAGGAAAAGATTAAATACAGGACACAATTTATAGGATTTTATAATAGTCACCCAAAGAGTCAAATGCAAAAGAATGCAAGAGATCTGTTCACACCCTAGAGACCCAAAGAATCCAGTTAAGATCCTGGATCCCATGGCAATGTCCTACACAAGTCCAGCTGAAGACCTGGAGCCCATAGCCACGTCCTCCATGAATCCAGCTAGAGGCCTAGAGTCCAAGACAATATCTCAAGCAGGTCTGTATCAGGATGTGCCCTGGGAAGGCCCAAAGGTCAGCAGTGGAAGGTAGAAAGTCAGCATCAGCGGGAAGGATCTGTGTCAGCAGGTTGAGGGGTCGGCACTGCAGCCAGGGAATGACGCTCAAAGTAAGGACCAAAAGTCCCCTGAAGAGAACCGCAGCCATCCTCAGAGACACTGAGGACCCAAGCTCCTCCAACAAGAACACTCGAGTTCATATTAGGAAAGCCAGCGTGACAAGCTTCTCCAGGAGAATCAGCAGCGCACCATCTTCCCCTACAGTTCTTGTTACGCTGTTGGCAACAACCCTCAGGTGGGCCCTCCACACCCAGCACCACGCTGATTCAGCTCAGCTGGGTGCCACAAGTTGCCCATTAGTTAATCCACCACAGGCATTATTCCAATAACAGCTACTCTACAGTGGTCCAATAAGGTCTTTTGAAAGATGGTTTCTTATCCAGTAGAGGTTAACACTGGCCCCTAACCAAAGCATAATGCTGGTCTAGACAAGCTGAGCAGCTTCAATTGGATCTATGAACCTGTTCAAAACCAGAGGGCGTGTGCATGGAGATGGTCACGTGGAAATTTAAAACAGGGAAGACGGGGAGGAAAAAGAGTTTCCAGTCTTGATGTGCCGAGGTGACTGTCCGGCAGTCAAATGCTGAGGGTGCCTTCGGAGTTATGTGACTTCCACACTCTCCACTAACTCTGAGGAGAAACACATCACAGTGAGAATCATTCCCACTGCAAAAGCGGAAATGCAGGCGTTGTTCACAAGGGCATGTGGCTCACACGTGCTGCCCCGAAGCTGCTGCCCGGGTACAGCTGGCTAGCCGCCTGCTGCTGCTTCCTGGACATGTCCTCACTGCAATCGAATTCCTGCTTCAGCTCATATTGCTGCTTTCTCTCCCTCCAACCAGACAAAATATTTACAGTCCATGAACCTGAAAAACTTGTCTTCTGTATGCAGCCTTTATGCTCCCTTCAAATACCAGCAGTGTCCTTCCTAAAACACCCACATCCTTGAAGCCTTTCCGTTCAGGAGTCTGCCACAGGTTGCTCTCTGATGCGCTCTGTGGCTGCAGGCGGACTTACCTCTCTCCAGCTAGATCGTGAGCAGCTTTGGCTGAAAGACCTCTCCGCTTTTTGTGTCCTTTGCAAATGTTCAGCGTGTTACACCTGCTACAAAGCACTCTTATAATCATCATCTCACCTCTTTATAATCACTTGTTGTTTATTGAGAGCTTCATTTTACTTTTTACTTTCATTTTTTGGTACCGGGGATCGAACTCATGACCTCACGCTTGCCAGGCAAGTGCTTACACTGCTGAGCTATATCCCCGGCCCCAAGCTTCATTTTATATGGGAGGAAACTAGATACAAAGATAGAGTGGCAGTTCCAACCTGTGATTCTCAACTCTCAATCCAGACCTTCTGCTCTTCCTGGAGTATTATAAGGACCAGTACAGCATAAGTTTTATGGGAAACTGAGCAATATAAAAATTTACTAAGGACCATGAGCCCACACGTAAACACACATATATCCTGAATACTCTCTTTTCTATCCAAATTGGCCCATCATATTTTTTTTTATTTTAAATGATATTCAAATGAAACCAGACTCCAATTTAAGCATGCCCAGAGCTGCACGCTCACATGTAGTCCACGAGAGAATGGGCTTGAGGGTTCAGAGAACGCAGTGACGGGGTAGCAAATCCATCCAGAATACCAGCCAGAGGCACACCTGTGGGGCTGAGCTTCTAATGCAAGATGTCTCAAATCATCTCTCCCCATTCGCTAACGGCAGCTGACTCGGAAAGGAAGCAAGGGCTGCCAATAATTACAGCTCAAGTGTCTTGGGCTGAGCGCAAGTGAGCTTCTTGGGCTTAATTGTTTCTGCAGGACCTCTGCGACTCCTTGAAGCTTTCAGAGGCATGGTAATTTACATTCCCTCCAGGACACCGTGTCAGCTACTCGTCCACAGAGAGGAAGCAGTTTGTGGCTATGTTGGCAGTGCACGAAAGCACCTCTGTTCTCATTGAGAGAGTGAAGGCAAAGAAATGTTTATTATGTTCGCCCTCACCCCTCTCAACTCCCCTAAAAGCCATGAGTCACATTTACAGCTACCTAAGAAGTCTGAATGACGGATTCTTCAGCAGCCATGCAAATTCCCCAGTGTTCTTAACTGTGAGCACTATGGCTGAAGAGCCACAGCGGCAGCTTAGCATCACAGACACAGAGGTCATACCAGTGTGACCTTGAGCAGAGCACTCACACTGTCTTGGCTGGACACACGCCACTGTGATTTTAAAGCACGCAGATTTCACAGTGTAAGAATTACAAAATTCTTACAAGATTAAAGGGAAGCTCCTAGAGGGCAGGCATGGGCCAGCTTAAATTATCAAGCCAGCAGGGACTTCGAACTGAAATTGCTACTTCAGTTTATATATTAATGTCTGATTTTTAGGAATGCAAAGTCAATACGATTGATAGTGACATGTGGCTAAGTGAAGATGATTTGGCCCATCATATTTTTTTTTTTTGGTGTTAAGGAAGGAACAAGAAAGTCAATGATATGTCCCTTGCAGCTTAGCACGTAACTTCTGAGCATGCAGATTTCCCCAGAGCGGGGAGACCTCTGTTTTGCTCCCCACTGAAACCCCGCCCTCCAGCCCAGAACCTTGCTGAAGCACAGGCAGGAAAGGTGAATCTCCCTAACAACACTCCTCACAGGCACCACTGGCGTCCATCAAGCTTGCCCACAACTTCTAAGTACGATCCATGAAGTGGACGGGCGAAAGCCACCAGTCAATAATGAAGCCACACCTTCAATACTGAATTTCAACAGGTGGACAGTGGGGGACAGATTGAGGAAGGACAAGGATGATATGCTCATTGGTGGCACAGCCACACAGAAA
Organism: Dasyprocta punctata; assembly: GCA_004363535.1. Classification (NCBI taxonomy): domain Eukaryota; kingdom Metazoa; phylum Chordata; class Mammalia; order Rodentia; family Dasyproctidae; genus Dasyprocta; species Dasyprocta punctata. Next base: position 40,346 of record RJWM01005382.1, read on the forward strand.
TGGGACTAAGAAGGTCCCGTATATGATGCTGGGACAAGGGAGGGAGGAAAGGAGAAGGGGAAAAGGGGGAGTTATTTAAACTATGCCATGCAAGCAGACTAGTTCAAAGTGGCTGGGATAGCCATCCAGCAGGACAGGAACTGTCTTTCTGTCTGTCTGTCTGTTCACCCATCCCTCCATCCATGTAAGTACTCAGTACATCCCTCAAGTAGCCCCAGAGCACCTTGCATCCAAGGATGACTCCCAGTGGCCTTCAGTGACCCCGTCAGCCTGGGGACTGCCCTTGAGTCACACACCCTGGATGGGACCCAGGTTGATGGGCTTCATTTTGGATACTAAAGGATTTTCCAAGGAAACTCACAAAATAGAGCAAAGGGATAAACCAGCCAGCCGTGCTTCTGTCCCAGTTTCCAAGCGCTCATGCGCCCCCATCACCTGATAACGACCAGCGCTGGGCTTCGGCTCTGCTCCACTCCCTCCTCCCAGCCCACCAGCTGCTCACAACAGAAAAGACCCCCCACCGCCGCCCCGCTCAGGATGGGGAAAGCCACAAGAGGACGTGGCCTCCACCATAGCAAGGAGCAAAAGCCACCGAGAACCGGTAAACATCATAACTTGCCTGGGCCCATCAGAGGCAATCAGGAGAAACAGACTTCAAACGGTGCCAGGCCCTCTGTGTTAGCCTTTTTCTAGCACCGTATCTGAGACAGTTTGCAGGGCAGAAAGGTTGATTTTTGGTTCATCGTTCAGGGAGGTTCTGTCCCTGCTCAGCTGGCCCCATCGCTTTGGTCTGTACCAGGGCAGCACATCGTGATGTGAGGCAAGGAGAGCAGAACCACACTCCCCTCACCGCAGTGAAGTAAAAGAGAAAGAGATCGGGCTCACTCCTTCACGGGCCACCTCCAATGACCTGGAGACCTCCAATCCTTTAACATAGGGCTTTTGGTGGACACTTACTGAAACTACTGCACACCCCCAGCAGAGATGACCAGAAAGTATTTCAGCTTTGGAAGAGCACGCATGGCAGCTGCCGTGAAAGCAGCTGAAGAAAATAGCTTTTAACAGATCTGTAAAGCGGTGTGCACCATCAGGACAGTACAGCCACTCTCGACACGAGGGGAGCGCATTCACCAGCAAGCTGTCTCCTGCTGGATGTTCCTAAGAAAGATTAGGTGGTCCGTGTCTTGGACACTACATCATTAAAGCAGAATTCTTAAAGCATTGGGTTGGGGGCGGGTGGGGAGAAGAAAACCATCCCCTTCCCAAATCCAGACACAGATCCACAACCTTTGGGAGGGGAGCAGAAAGGCCAGCTGCTAGCGGAGAAGCAGAATCTTACCAGCTCCAGCCACCGGCCCTCAGGGAAGGGCCCAAGCAAAGACCTCGCTCCCAAGGTGGGTGTGAGGGCCAGGAAATTCCCCGGCCCAACATAAGCCCTGCAAGATGTTAATTGCTGTGGGAAGAGCAGAACCCTCCCACTACTAATCACTGCATAGGAACCCTGTGCACTAGAATGACAGCCACCTGCCCTAACACGGGCTGGAGCACTGGCCCAGGACAGGACCCTGCATGGACACAGAGCAAGGGCAGGAAACCTTCTCTAGCCTGAGACCCTCCACAGATCCACAGATGAAGGTCCTACGAGCTGCCACAGGGAAGGAGTGGGAATGCTGAGAAAACACTGTCATGGCGGCCCCAGCCGAAGGGCTCAAGACTGAGGCTGGAGAGGGCAGAGATGACCAATGCCCCAACCACACCCCCACCAGACCAAGCACCAAATCCAATAGCAGGCTGCCACAGAGGAGGATGGGAGTGTGGAGAGAGGTGAGGGCAGCACCCACTGAGGGTGGAGAGCCACGGGACCTCCGCAGAGAACTCCAGTGGGCCAGGCTCAAGCCAGGCACGAGGATGGAGCAGCCTGGGGTTTGATTTTTGGCCACACTGGGAACTGAAGTCATGCACTGCACCGCTGAGCTGCATCCCCAGCCCCTTGTGAAAAAGCCTTATTTCAAAACAAGATCTTGTTAAACTTGTGATCCTCATGCCTCAGCCTCCCAAGTACCTGAGAGTACAGCATGTGCCACCAAGCCTGGCTACGTTGTTCATTTTCCTCAAGACTGCTTTGGCTATTTGGGGTCTTCTGTGGTTCCATATGAATTTTAGGGTCTTCCCCCTATTTTTGTAACATTGACATTTCAAGGGATTGCATTGATTCTGTAGCTTACTTTGGATAGTTCTGTTTTATTTTACTCTTGTGTCTCTCTGTGGTTAATTTCTGTTCTTTCCCCAAGCTCACATTTGCTTTCCTCGGCTGTGTCTAGGGGGCTGATGACTGTTGATGGAATTCCTCATCTGTAATGTTGTGTTTTTTATTTCTAACATTTTTGTATGATTATTTTTATACCTCCCTTCTCGCTCCTGAAAATTCTCATCTGTTTACACAGTTGTCCACTTTTTCCACTGGATCCTTCACAGATGAAATATATTTCAAAGTTCCTGTCTAACAGTTCCAACTTGGTCATCGTTGGGTGTGCTTCTATCAACAGCTTTATCTTCTGACAATACGATGCTTTCTTTTGTCTTAGTGAATAATGAACATTGTACACAGGAAACTGAAGAGACTGAGGTAAATATGCTCAACAATGAGCAAAACTGTCCTTCAGGGCCCTGGTGAGGCAGACCCCGCCTCTTCAGCCCATGGGGTGGGCTTGGCGATTCTGCACATTACGGACTCTGTGTTCTCAGTAGTAACGGGTTAACATTCAGAATATTTAAGAAACTCAATAGTAACCCCCCACACACAAATAATCCAACTTAAAACTGGGCAATAGACCTGAATGTCTCAGAAGATGGCATACAAATGAGGTAGCACTAATACTCAGTGGCAGAGTGCTTGCCTAACGTGGGTGACAACCTGGGTCACCCTCAGCAGCACGCACACTAAGTATAAATGGCTAACAAGTGTATGAAAGAAATGCTGGACATCAGTAATCATCAGAAAATGCAAATCAAGACCCCAGTGAGATATCATCTCCTGCTCCCCAGTTGGAATGAGAGAGTAGTAATCAAACAGACAAAACTATGAAACACTGGTGAGGATGTGGAGAAAGAGGAAATCCTTATACACCGTTGCTAGGAGTGTACATTAATACAGTCATTATCAACAACAGTATGGAGCCTCTTCAAAAAATTAAAAACAGAACTATAATAGGCTCCAGCAATTCCTCTACTGGGTATATATATCCAAAGGAAATGAAATCAGTATGTGGAAGGGACGCCTGAACAGCTGAGTTTATTGCAGCGTGATTCACAGTAGCCAAGAAATGAAATCAACTTAAGTACCCATCGACAGATAAATGGAGCTTAAAAATCGGGTTCTTTCCTCTCTACCTGTCATGAAGGTGAGGGCGTAAGAGCAAGGAGCCTGCTACCCTTCCTGGACAGTGTCCTAACAGCTCAGCAGGCCCAGAGCTGAGCTCTAAAATCTTTATTCAACAGCCATAAAACTCAATGATGAGATAAAAATTATACGCCAAGGATTTTTATTTCCAGTTGAGAATTACTGTGCACCAGATTTTATGGTTGTTCATTCTTTTCTATTCCATTGTTACAAACATGAGACTTACATGACAACTTAACTTAGAAATAGAAAGGGAAGAAAGCTCAACTGAAACCGAGTTAGAACAGGAAGGACCCTGATTTCCCCAGCAAGGTTTTGCACCCAACAAAAGGTACTTTAGAAAAATTGTTTCCACCTGACTCCTCCCTCCAGCTTTCCCACAACCTCTGCAGGTGCCATATGCTGGAACTTGGACCTGCACATGATCTTCCTGGGGTGGTGGAGGCATCTAACCTCCACCTTCCAGTGTGAGTCCAGCACAGAGAAACTAAATGCACGAGTAAGTCACTGTGTCAAATACAAATCCTGTGCCAACAGCAAAGAACCGACGAGATGTGTGTAGAGATCCTGGGATCGTGCCCAGTAGCTGACTGTATCTGCACGAGTCTATCTTTCTCTGCACACATGCTTCACTCCCCAAGCCCTTGGGGAACCACGCTAGGAATCCTAATCCCACGAATGGTCTCCCTTCTGCTTGAGCTCAAGCCCCAACAAGGCCTCATTCAGATGATACTGCTTGCCTCCTCATAATTTCTATCTTGAATTGGGCAAAAGAGCCCAAAGCCAGGCAGGTAACATTATGAGCTTATAATACTAGGAGCTGAGAGCTGATGACATCAAGAGTTGTGCTTTGTGTTTTCATGACTGCTGTCCCACACTAAGTCAAAGAACCCAGGGCAGAGTGGCAGCACCAAAACCCCACAGAACCCCTTCCACAGCCCGGAGGTTCTGTAAGCACAATCCATGCCCGTGTTACCACTTTCTCTAGAGGAGGACAGTAAGTTCACAAACACTGACACACCTTGGCTCAGGGGCTCAACGACCACCAACAAGCGGGATTCAGCTCCTTTAAAATAAAAAGGGATTTCTGAAACAAAAGGATTAATATACCTGGGACACAGCAGCATGTCATTTTTCATTAATAAAGTGTTTATTTTGTTAATTTAGTTACATCCAAAATACCTTAGGACAGGACCTTTCTTTGCTCCCTTATTTATAAAGCTATTTTATTTGCTCCCACCACACACATCTTCCTCAAAGTCTCTGATACACCCCCAAAACACTGGTATTATCTGGGACAGTTTTCCCAGGCTGATCAATTTCACCTCTGATTATCTGAACATGGTACTTCCAGAACCCAAATACATGACATTTGCTGGAAATTTACACAAAGCCACAGGCACTGGTTCACATAAGGGCGGCCCCAGAGTTCATTTTACAACTTTTTTGTACTTGTAATATTTTTTATCTCCTTATCATGCAAAGTTGTAATTGACTGATTTTTATCTTTTTCTTTTGAAATAGTTTTGGACTTAGAGAACAGCTTTTCCTAATGCTAATATATTGCTATGATCCAATCATCAAAACTAAGAGGTTAACACTGGTACCACTGTATTAACTAAGCCACAAGTTTCTTTTTCCTTCTTCAGATTCCCCTAGTTTTCTTCTAACGTCCTTTTTCTGTTCCAAGATGTGATCCAAAATGCCATGTTGCATCTACTTGTCATGTCTGCGTAATCTCCTCCAACCTGCAACACCTTCTCAGTCTTTCCTTGTCTTTCCTGACCTTGACACTTATAGCGTACTGCTCAGGAAATTCTGTAGAACATTCTTCTTTGTTTCAGGCTTTTCTGATGTTTTCCATGTTTAAATGAAGGTCATGAGTTTCAGAGAAGAGTGCACAGATGAAGGACCCTTCCCTTCACATGGTGTCAGGGGACTGTGCTGCCACCACGACTTACTGACGGGGCGACAGTGGGGTTTGTGCTGTTACTATCCTAAGTCCTGCTGGTTGTCCCTTAGCAAGTCCCTCTGTGCAGCCTGTGTCAAGGAGGACATAATTAAGCTCTGCCTCCTGCAGAAAGGAGTATTGAATAATCTAGAACAATGTTTTTCATGTGCTCGGAAAGGATTAAAAGTTACAAAACTGTATTTGCTGAATATTATAATTTTTAACCTACTTTATGTATACACAATACGGCCTTGCATTAAAATCTTTAAACCCAGCAGGATTTCTGACAAGTGGAAAACCTAAAAATGTTTTCTTTATTCATTAATAACTTCACCAAAATAAAAATATCTGACATTTGCCACTGAAATTGAAACCTGACAATGTATCTCATCTATTTAAGAAAAAAGAATATGCTCACTTTTTTTTTTTTTTTTTTTTTTTTTTTTTTTTTTTTTTTGAGACCGGGTCTCACTATGTGGTTCAGGCTAGTGTTGAACTCACTATGTCCCTCAGGTTGGCCTCGATCCTCCTGTCTCTGCCTCCTGAGTGCTGGGGTCACAGGCATGTACCACCATGCCCAGCAACATGGCCATTTTTTACTTCAAAAAGTCTTGAGAGATAACATCTACTGAGTCCTCAAATATTTCTGAAATTCCTTCCAGTTCTACATTTTAACTTGCTGTGGTATTTACACAAAATTGCCACACAAAAATAAAAGTAATCATCCAATTTGATGACATGGAAAAGAATGAAACAAACCTACTAGAAATAATGAATGAATATGAAAACAGAAAAAAATAGAAAGGAATTTAAAAATAAATCCAAGAGCTTTCCATTGCTTAGCTATTAAGGAAGTCCTAAAGAACCAGTTAAAAGTCTATCAAAGCTAAGAAGGAAGTTGACAGCTACAAAATATTTTCACACGAGTAAACTCTTATATCCCAACAACACCCAGTGATATTTTCCACACACGAATCAGCAGCAGAGAAAATCTCCCCAATTTCTCATACTTCTGATTACTGGTAGTCCCTGTGATTGACTATTAGTTGCCCCCCCCCACACCAAATCTTTCATCTTTACTAACAAAGCCAACCTAAAATACTAAATTTCCCTGCCCTCCTTACAGCAGTGGATGACAGTGTGACATATTATTGGCCAACACAGTATAGTCCCTGGGGCTTGAGTATTCCTTACCTAAGGATATGGTCCTGTTGCAGTGAGACTTTGGTGTCTCCCCTGGGCCCTCTCTCTTCTGCCTGCCTGGGGAAGCAGGTATATTGTGACCAAAAACACAAGGCCAACACCCTGAAGGTGACAGCAGAAATACAGAAAGACGACTGCTTCTCAATGCTGTCATTAGGCACCACACCTGCCGGGATTATCTGCTTCCAGTTTGCTCTCAATGTGAGACAAACAGACGTTACTTCTTTAAGCTACGGTTAGTGGGTTTCTGATACTCTCCTCGTTTGCAAAGAGTACAACATGGACTTAATTTCCTGAAATACAAAAGCAGCCATATTTTGCAGGTGATAAGATCCTATACTTGCAAATGCAACAGGATCAGCTAGCAACATGCAAGGTAACTATGGAACTGAGGCAAGCAGATAATTACAAAATATACATAATAAAATCAACAGGTGTATTTCACTTCGGTGAGATCACTGTAAGTCACAAAAGACCATTATCCATTTCACAATACTGACAGCAAAAATCTGAATCTTCTTTAAGGCCAGTTTGTATCCTTCAACCATGCTAATTCACTTGCTCAGTGGTGTGCCTGTGAGTTTCTTTGGTTTTTGGTGTATACAATAGTGTCATTTCCAGATGAAAACACTTTTCTTTTTTGTTTCTTTCTTTTTCCCAGTATTGGAACTTAAACCTAGGGCAATGGTGGTGAATCTATGGCATGTGTGTTGTTTTTCTTTTAAGACAAAAGATGTTAATACATGAGTTGCTGTGTCTAAACTAAACCTCAGTGTTTAGGTTGAATTGCAGCGGTGGTACTTTACGATGCATAAGTGGGCTTTGAGTTACAGTCTCTATAAGGTTTGCCATCACTGACCTAGAGCTTCATGCATGCCAGCCTAGTGCTCTACCACTGAGCCACATCCTCAGCCCCTTATCTTTATTCTAAGATTGGGTCTTGTTAAGTTACCCAGACTGACCTTGAACTTGTGATCCTCCTGTCTCAGTCTCCTGAGTGGCTAGGATTATAAGCCTGTGCAATCACGACTAGTTCTAGTATAGTTGTTAGCTGTAACAAATTGCAGATGTTTCCTATTCCTCTTTTGCTGAGAAGAATAAGGAATTTTTCAATAATTCAGGTTAATGAATTTTATCAAATGACTTTTTTCTACATATAAAAGGATCAAAAACAGAGGAACTGAGATGTATTATGTATAGGCACAAATTCTCTATGATGAAAATGATCATTATGTGTATCTAAAATGTACCAATAAACTTAATTTTTAAAAAAAGAGGATCAGAAGAGTTTCTCCGTTATTGTCTTAATGCAGTAATTTATACTGATTAAATCTATTCAATGTTAACCCACTTACCATTTCTAGTCTTACTTAATAATGTTATCTTTTATATATATATATATATATATATATATATACTGCTGGATTCATTTTGTTTTGTGTAGGACTTTTGCATCTATGTTAATATGACAAAGCTGCCTGACACAACTGATTATCAGATGCACCATTATAACCCTAAGAAAAAGTTTTCAATGCATATATGATATAATGTTAATACTGTATCAACTGTAACACAACCCTGATAGCAGAGATGTTTTAAATGTGAAAAAATATGGGCCTTAGAATCAATTAAATAACATATATATTCTTGACCCTCCCAATATCCCTATAACTGACCTGTCTCCAACGCATATACAAGAAAGCCAAGTTCAGAAAGACCAACAGTAAATTGCTCCTGGTCACAAAGCCTAGAACTCACAGACCCAGAATTCAGCGGGTCTCTAGACTCACTAACTCTAGGGTACGTGTGTTTTTCACCATACTCCTGCCGGCAAAGCTGCCCTGCAAGGTATACCCAGAATTGCAGCCAGGGTTTTAATCAAGTTGGGTTTAACCTATTAAGGGTTTTCACTAGCGCAGAATTCCCCGAATGTCAAGAATGAAACAGAACGTTTCTCAACCACTTGATCAAGGTGGAGTTATTAAGAATACCAAATGTTCAAACAAAGTGAGAGGGCCCTGTTCTAACGATTAAATGACTCCAATGTACATGAAAGCCAGTGAAGTCCCAAGGATGCTGGCCACTGTGTTGTGTCAGATGCAGGAGCAACAGCTGCATGATAATCACAATTTAGACTCTCGTCTGCAGCTTCAACTTTGGTACCCAAAGGAGTATGAGAACAGGATACATAAGACTCTAATGTGGATTCTGCCACTGGATAATTATATAAAGGTTGACAAGACATCCAACTTTTCTAGATTTCTGTCTATACCAAAACTAAGATAGGACTACATCTGAAATTGGTGACTTCTCGGCCAAATTTCTCCTTCTTCTAGTTTTAAACAGAATGTTTTTTCAGTACTGGGGTTGAACCCAGGGCCTTTGAAGTAAACTATATCCCCAGCATTTTTATTTTTTTGAGACAGGGTCTCACTAAGTCACTAAGTTGCCCAGGTTGGGCTCGATCTTGCAATCTTCATGCCTCAGCCTCTCACTACTGGCATCACAGGCAATGTGCCGCCACAGCCAGCTTCTACTAAAAAGTTTCCAGTGTCTCTCCATATTCCAAGACTCATCTCTTCTCCCTGATATTCGCCATCCCCCAAATCTTTTGCCCCCAGCGTATCAAACTTATAGCCCACCATTTCCTGCATGCTTTTGCTAGTCTGTGAGTCACCTCCCCATTAGCCTATAAGCTCATAGGCATTCCTCTCTTCACAGGATTCCTATCAAAGATTGAGTAAGTAAAAGTCAACTTACAAACATTTTTTATTCTTAGCAAGCCTTCTGAATAACATTTTATTCAAGATAATAATAGCAACAATGTATATTTACTATAAATAAAATAAAAGATAGCAATGATATATAGACAGGTGGAAAGAATTACAAACGTTCTATTCTTATAAGGTACCTGTGCTTCCTGTGTAATAGAAGTGTTACTTGAAAGCAGACTTGGTTTATTTACAAATGTATAGAATAAACTGTAGAATAACAAAAAAAAGGTACAATTGAATACTAAGAAGATAGAATCATGTAAAGTTCAGAAAAAGAGAAATCATAACTAGAAACAACATGGGTAACAACAGAAAACAGTAACAAATACAGCTGATATTGATTCAACTTTGTTAGTAATCACTTTGAATGTCAATGGTCTAATTGACCAAGTAAAAAAGGCTATCAGCGTGGACCAAAAACAAAATCCAACTATATGCTGTCTATAAGAAACTCACTTTGAATTTAAAGATGCAAACAGATTAACAATAAGGGGATGGAGAAGGACATACCACGCTAACACTAATTAAAAGAAGGCAATAGTAGTTACATTAATTTCAGACAGCAGACTTCAAAGCAAGAGAAGTTATCAAAGGATAAAGACAGGTACTGCCAAATGATACAGCAGTCAGTTCTCCAGGAAAACAAAACAATCCTTAGCAAGTATGCACACTCCTAACAACAAAGTATCAACATATGAGAGACCAAAACTGACACAACTGCAAGGGGAAAAACAAATATACATAATAATTGATGACTACAACATTTCTATCAGAAATGGGCAGACGTAGCAGGCTAAAAAATCAGCAAGGACAGAGTGAAACTCAATAATACTATCCATCAGTGAGATATAAGAAACTATAGATTACAGCAGGGCCTCCATATCCACATGAATTTCAACCAACTGCAGATCCAAACCTACCAAAAAAGCCAACTATATCTGTACCGAACATGTGTAGACATTTTTTCTTGCCCTTTTCTCCTAAACAACAGAATAACAAGCACGGTATTTACAAAGCACTTACATTGCATTAGGTATTATAAGTAATGTAGAGACAGGAGGATGCGGACAGGTTGTACACCATGTCACTGTGTGTAAGAGACTTGAGCATCCACGGGCTTTGGTATCTGCAGGGGTCCTGAAACTAGACCCCACATTCACCAAGGGATGACTGTACTTGATCCAAAACAGCAGAATGTACATTCTTCTTAAGCTCCCATGGGACGTGCACCAAGTAAGACCACATTCTGAGCCACAAAGCATGCCTCAAGAAATTTTACAGTACAGAAATCACACAATGTCTGCTCTTAGACCACAGTGGAATGAAACCAGGAATAAAAACAGAAACACAGTTGTAAAGTCCCTGAAAACTTGAAGACTGCTCTCCCGGTGGTCTTAGACAGACCCATTCTCCACCCATCTTTTCATCTGTAGTTCTCAGGGGTTACTGTATCTTAGAATATGCTGGGATGCAATATCCCGAGGCAAAGGGGGCCTGGTTGGTGTAGGCAGACTCTGTCCTAGTCCTCCCTACAAACAGGATGCCTTTCATGCTTGAGTCCAGTGGGTATAAAATCAGAGCAGCTGCTTTCTGGGGTCCCCTGGCTGAGGCACAAGGGAGGCAGATGCAGACATGTCCCATGTGTCCAGGGCAGTTCCAGCCTTGAGGAACTGGTCTGCAATGACTCCTAGGTTCCTGCTGTAATAAATTCACTTTACTTAGCTCGTGTGTGGGCGTGTTCTGTCTCACCTGACTCAACCAAAGATTAAAGCAGCAGCCAACTGGTGACCAGTACACAGAAAAATTGCTTCCAACTACTAGATGAGTTAGAGAAGAAATCATTAGACCAATTTAAAAGACATTTTTAAAGCTAAATGAAAATAAAAGCATCAATTACCAAAATTTATAAGAAGAAATAATAAAAATTCCAGTAGAAACTAATAAAATTGAAAACAAAATCAGGATCAAAAACCAATGAAACAGGCCAGGTGTGGTGGTGCACACCTGTAATCCCAGCACTCACAAGGCTGAGGCAGGAGGATCACTGCAAGTGCAAGACCAGCCTGGGCTACAAAGTAAGCTCAAGGCCAGCCTTGACCCTGTCTCAAAAAGACCCCCCGCCAAAAAAAAAGAAAAAAAAAATGAAACTAAAATCTGGCTCTTGGATAATCCTCTAGCCAAGCCATGGAGAGAGATGGAGATAGAGATAGAGAATGCATACAAATTACTAACATCAGAAATTGAAGAGGAAATATAATCTCAGGAGAAAGAAATAAAATGTATACATATTGGGAAGGAAGAAATAAAACTGTCTTCACAGATAACATGAATATGACCATTAATCCTGAAATGCCAATGTCATCAGATTTAGAAATTCCTAGCAGAACAGTAAAGCACAATACTGAGTGTGTCTGGGTGGGTCACGGAGACTTGACTTTGGGTACTATATCTGGTCCCTCACTCATTCCTCTGTCACTGATCCTCTGCTCTGCTTCTTGGCTGCTTTGTTTCTAAGCAGCTTTGATCTACCACACCTTTCCACCATGTTTCTACCTAGGACCAGCCAACCATGGACTGAATCTCCTGAAACTGTGAGCTATTTTAAACTGTTTTTCCTTTAAACCGTATCAGGTACTGTGTCTCAGCAATAAAAAACTACCTAGTACTGTGATCATTTGTATAGCAAATCTAACAAATCAAGGAAAAAAAGACTGCTGAAAATATGACGAGGCTGTAGAACAAAAGGTTAATATACAGGTCGATAACTTTCCTATATACTGGCAATAAATAAGTGGACTGAAATTTAAAAAAAGTTATCATTTAAATTAGCACCTCCCCAAAAATGAAATACTTAAGTATAAATCTAACAAAATACAAAATCTAAAAGAGGAATCCTATAAAACTCTTATGAAAGACATCAAAGAACTAAGTAAAGCCGGGCGTGGTGGCACACGCCTTTAATCCCAGCACTCGGGAGGCTGAGGTAGGCGGAGCGTTGTGAGTTCGAGGCCGGCTTGGGCTACAACGCAAGCGCAAGGCCAGCCTGAGCTACATAGTGCGACCCTGCCTCAAAAAACCAGGGCCTGGAGTTTGGCTCAGTGCCTTAAGCGCCTGCCCTGGAAGGCGCGAGGTTGTGAGTTCAATCCCCGGTGCCGCAAAAAAAAAAAAAGAACTAAGTAAATTGAGAGGTATCCCAAAGCTGTGGATGAGAGGACTCCATATTGTCAAGTTTCATCCCAAATTGAACTATAGATTGACAACAGTCTTAACACCTTAGCAAATTATTTGGCAGATAGCAACAACCTGACTCTACATTTATATGGGAGAGGGAAAGACCCACAATAGCAACTCAGTGTTGAAGAAGAACAAAGCAGAAGACTGATGCCACCTGACTTTGAGACTCACTAGAAAGCTCCAGTAATCAAGACAGTGTGGTACTGAAGAAAGAACAGACACACGGATCAATAGAATAGAGCAGAACAAAATAGAATAGAATAGCTCAGAAATAGGCCCACATGAAATAGCTAACTGATCTTTGACAAAGGAGCAAAGGAAATACAAAGGAGAAAAGACAGTCTTTCAACAAACAGTGCTGGACCAACTGGATGCCCATGTGAAAATGAATCAGGACACAGACTTTACCATCTTTTGCAAAAACTAATTCAAAGTGGATCATTCATCTAAATACAAAACTAGAAAACATCTAGAAGATAACACAGGAGAAAATCTAGATGATCGTGGGTATAGTAATGACCTTTTGGGCACAACACCAGAAACAAATCAATAAGCTGGATTTCATTAAAATTTAAAACTCTTTGTCTGAAAAAAAGGGCTAGGGGTGTGGCTGAGTGGTAAAGAGTTTGCCTAGTATAGGCCAGGCCCTGTGTTCAATCTTTAGCACAGGAAAAAGGTAAAATAAAAAAGACAACATTGAGAAAGAAAAGGCAAGCCACATTCTGGAAGAAAATATTTGCCAAAAGCATATTTGATAACAGAGTGTCATCCAAAATAATAATTCACAAACTCAAAAATAAGATGAACAACCAGATAAAATAGCAGAAGTTCTGAGCAGACACCTTACGATAAGATGTATAAAGGTGGCAAGTCAGTACATGAGGATGGTCAACGTCATATGCATTAGGGAATTACAAAGTAAAACAACAATGAAATACCAATATGCATGGAAGTGGTCAAAACACGTTAATGCCAAATGCTAGTCAGCATACACAGCGAGAGAAGCACTCACTCATTCCTACTGGGAAAGCACAATGGAACAGCCACATGGGAAGAAAGTTTGGTAGAATAAACATAAGAACAAACATACTCTTAACCAGACAACCCAATAATTGGGCTCCTTGTATTTACGGAAAATTTACGACTACGCAAAAACCTGCCCACAGATGTTCACAGCATCTTTACTCCTAATAGCCAGAACTTGGGCGCAAACAATATATCCTGCAGTGGTGAAATGACAAGCTGTGGCCCACTCAGGCAATGGAACATTAATTACTCAATTCTGAAAAGAAATGAGCTATTGAGTCATGAAAAGACATGGAAGAAACATAAATAGTGCTAAGGGAAAGGTGCCAATCTGAAAAGGCTATACATATATACTGCTTGATCTAAACCGTATATGCTCAGGAAAAGGCAAAACTATGGAAGAGTTAAAAACATCAGAGGATGCCAGGGTTGGCAGAAGAGAATGATCAGGAATACTATAGAGGGTTTTTAGAGCAGTCAAACTCCTGGCATGACACTGTAATGGTGCACACTAGTCATTATGGATTTGTCCAAACTACAAAATACACAATAACAAGAGTGAACCATTATGTAAACTTTGGGGTCTTGGATGATAATGACTTACTAGTGCAGTTTCAGGAGTAAGGGGAAAAGTATTGCTGGAGTATGAGGGAGGTTGTACACCCATGGGAACAGGATAAATGGGAACCTATACTTTCTGCTCGGTTCTGTTATGAATTTAAAACTTGTATTGGTTTGTCCTGTGTCCCCCCAAGGCCTCATGTAATTTGGACAGGGCTGAGTCTGGCGTTTGTGATTGGTTTGTAGTCTTGTACTGGGACTGGTGATATGAGTGTTGCACCCACCCAGGGGTGGAGCCGACATAAAATGTAAGGGCGGGAGGAAGGCTCTCTCTCACTGGTTCACTTCCTGTTGTGGCGGCCATGAATGGTTGCCCTGTCATGCCACTATCCTAAACTTAACCCTGAAACTAAGTATAAAGCTAAACTATTTCTAAGCTACCCTAGCTCTAAACCTGAGCTACCCTAGCTCCTAAACCTAACTCTAACCCTAACCTTAGTCACACACCTAACTTAGACCTAAGCCTCACACAAGCACAAACCTGAAATTTCAGCCTCACCCTAAGCCTATCTATACTGCTAGACATAACCCTAGGCCTAAACAAGTCCTAACCCAAGCTCAGCAAATACCTGTGACCCAAACTTTACCCTAAGCCTAACCCTAAACCTAACCTTAGCCCTAGCTGTATCCCTAATTCCAATTGTAGCCCTATTCCTAACCCTTAGAGTCAACTAAGTATGGACTGAAACCCCCAAGAACTGTAAGAAATAAAACTTTCCTTCCCTAATTTTGAACATCAGGTATTCTATCTCAGCAGCGAGTGAAAAGTAACCAAGACAAAACTACTCAAAAAACACACAGTGTGTTCATTTTTTAAAAAACTCTTATTTGGCTCTTGGGAGCCTGCCCCACCAGGACTGAGCACCTCCAACCAGAAGACAACTAAGTCTGCCTTCTGGGGGCCTGCGCGACTGGTGTGGACCCCAGGAAGAGAAACGTGCCCCGCCCCTACCCCTTACGCCTACTGGTGCACGGTCTAAGAATCAAGGACAAAGCTCTGCCCCCGCCCCGCACCCCCCCACCCCCCCAAAGCAACCTGATGGTTCGGAGGTCTGGCTAAATTGGTAGCAACTAACGTACATAAAACAACTAAATGCTAGTATTGTTTTGTTCATTTTGCAGGCCTGGGGCTGGCAGCCTGAGCATCTCTGGAAGATGATAGTACGCAACGTAGCAAAAATGGGGGATTCTCTTCCGTCTTGTCTTCGAGGCCCAATATTGTTCTCAGTGTTTTACTTTATTCTGATTAATTTTTTTTGGCTTTATTTTATACTCTGTTTTTATTGGTTTTGTTGTGCTTTTTTCGGTTTGATTTTACTATACCTGTTGGAATGGTCAACTATTCTGAAAATAACAAGCTATACTATAGTAGCTATTGTTTTCATAGTACCTTTCTTTGAAGTTCTGTACCAGTTCTACTGCTTTGTTTTGATTGGCTTCGTTCTGTTATGTTTTGTTGGATTTTACTATCTTTAAAATAAAAAAAATTTTAAAAACCCTCTTATTTGTACTTCGATGTCCCTCTCCTCCCTGAAAGGTGTTCAGATGTGAGGTCCTTCTTTTCTATTTACTTGACAGTGTCTCTGGATAGTCAGCTTTCTTCTCTATCTCATTATTATCGAATGGGGAGAACAGAATGATCTTTCAGAGGAACTCAAATTCTCTGATGGGAGGCCCACAATGCAAAGCAAAATTTACTAGACCCCATCTACAGGTGATGATTCAAAAATCACTGCATTTCTCTGGGTTCTCACAGCTCCTTTACGCTGGGACCCTGCACTTCTAGAGTAACACTCTGTGTCCCAGAAAATCTGAGTGGATTAAGAAGACAGAACTCCACCCTTGGTGTCACAACTAATTTTTCCCAGTAGCAGCAAAGCAGAACTAGACTTGGCTGAGCAGGCAGACACTCTATTTTAAGCTACACTGCTCCAGGGAACAGCTGAGAACCATTTTAAATGCAGCCACTGCCTCGTGCAAGATCTAATGTATCACACTGTGGAGAGAATAAACTTGATTTCTCTAGGATTTCATATACAGCTGAATTATTCTCACCACAAATTACTGTCTTTTAGAATCTCCTGATCTCTATTTTCTCGTCCCGTATTTCCATCCTTCTAAAAATATATTAGAATTTAGTATATACAGTGAATTGCTACTGCTGCTGTTTTGTCTTGTTTAAAAGTCTATCCAGCTGGGCATGCTGGTACATGCTTGTAATCCCAGTATTTGGGAGACTGAGGCAGGAGGATCCCCCCAAATTTGTGGCCAGCCTGGCCTACATGAATTCAAAACCAGCCTGAACTACACAGTGAGACCCTATCTCAAAAAACAACACATACTTCTCAAAATAGATAAATAAAATAGTTTCTATCCAGTAGGCACACAGGTCATGCAGAAAAACCACTTTGATATTAACCAACACAGTCATGAAACTGTGACATACTAGATGGACCCTTTTTCTCTTCCTTGCCCTCCTCAGGACCTTGAGAAGTTGCTCCCAACTCCTTCCCCTTGGCTGGTGTGAAGAACTTGTTCCTCTAATCTGACTCTCCCTAGCATTTTTATTTATTTATTTATTTAATTTAATTTATTTTTTTGTGCAGCACTGGGGATCGAACTCACAACCTCGTGCCTGCCAGACAGATGCTTAAGCCACTGAGCCAAACTCCCGGCCCTCCTACTCCTAGCATTTTTATTAATCATCTCTTAACTCCCTGATGCAGAAATTCAGAGATCACACCGTCATCCAGGCCATGTCCAGGATCCCTCGCTCACTCTGGAGAATTCCTGAACAACTCTCAGTGCAGCAGCCGCAGCCCCATCCCTGTGTGAAATACACCACAACTATCCCTCTGTATAGCTTCATTCCTAGCTCTAGAGCATATTCTTATGTCCAAAACTATGAGTCACTTAAAGGTTAGAAAAACAAGCAAGTACAAGACCAGTCTTCAAATCCTGTTCTCAGAGATAGCTGGCTGGAAATCCCCAAAGACCCATATATAAGCACATGTCAGTGATTTGGAAGCAGTGTATTCCTCCCTTTCATTTCCAACCTTGGTATTCATATTTATGGGAGGGAAGAGTGATTAAAGAATTAACATGCAGTTACCTCCACCAGAGAAAATGGATACGGCATCTACTCCTGAATAATCACAAAAATGCAAAAAGGAAGTCTGAATGATGATGTCCAGGGTGAAAATAGTGCCCTCAGTTAAATTTGCAAGAGGTTTTAATCAGACAGGTGTTTTTTCCAAAGGTCAATGCATATTTACAAGCTCTTTACAAGTGACATGGCATCGGGTTACATGGTTGGTTCCAAGGAAGAATTTTAAAGCCTTCTTTTTGTCAGGGAAAGGATACAGAAACGGAACAAAAACACGGGACAAAAAGAAGCAGATGCCAAACAGAGACCCCTGGATCCTTGCTTTCTGTAAGTCTTGCGATGGAGTTTAGAAAGGAAGAAGTAAATTTGCAAACTAGAAAGAAAACGGAAGAACGGAGCACCAACAAGCAACCTATAAACCATCTTTCGCATAGGAATGTTCCAGAAGACGCACTTATCTCAGTGTGAGAGATAAATGCTCCCAGAGGCTGAAAAGACCCTCGTGCGCATGGTTAATTCTGCCTCCAACCTCTCCAACCTCAGCTCAGCTCGTCACCATCGCCACCTAACACCTGCACCCCAAGGGATGCGAGGCGGAGGTTGCTGCCTGTCTGTTACATAGTACAAGTGCAGGACTCAAAACTACACCTCCGCAGCGCGAAGCAGGAATTCAATAAATATCTGTTAATTACATGAGGCACTTACTATGTAGCAAGCACGATTTTATGTGCTTTACCTGTATTAATTTATTTAATCCTCGCAACCCAAGGAAATGATCCCTATTTTACGATGAGAAAATTGAGCCACTGACAGGTTCATGGGGGTTAGGGTCCTGCTTTTCTCTGGACTTCCTGATTGAACTCAGGGAGCCCCGGAGCATGTGGGAGCTGCAGCCCTGCGCAGCTTACTCTAGGAATCCAGCCGCTGCGGGAGGATCATCACTGCCTTTCCCAGCCCACAGGCTGTGACACAGAGGCATGTAACATCTGACCCCAGACAGTGGCAGGGGCAGCCGTAAGTCTATCTGGGGCGATGCTGGGAGACCCTTCTGAGAATAACCACAACTGAGAAGTTGCTTCGTTATTTAGGGAATGGTTGTCTAGACAACATAATGCCTAATTCCACCCTTGGTCTTTTCCATGCTTATTCTAATATAGTTGGGACCGAGTCCTTGGTAGGAATATAAAAACAAATAGAGGGTGAAATTGAGATGTGTATTTGAAGGCAAGGGACTTGTCCAAAGTTATATACTAAGAATCTTGAAAAAGACAGGATGAAAAATGCACACAAGCATTCTCCCACCACCTCCCAGGCACCCCCGTAAGTACCCGGATGTGCCTGTTCTAGGCCCGGTGCCCAGCACATTTCCCTGCGTAGTGGCTTCCTTTGGAGGAGCGAGGGAGAACCCAGATCACCTGAAAAACAGTGGCTTAGCTGCTCCCACAAAAGAAAGCTTCTTTGCTAAATATAAACCTCACCTCTCAGGTCCAAAAATACAGAATGTCAGACGCCCCAGCAATGGAAACAGAGTAGCCACAGAAAAACAAGGCAGAGTATGAGGGGGAAAAGTCAATAAAAACCCGCTATCCCCCATGCCAGGCCGCGCTCATTAGTAATGAATGCCTATGTCGTGGCCTCTCATTAAAGGAGGAGGCTTAGTAAACCCTGCTTTAAAGATGGATCAAGAGGGAAAACTCTAGTGAGGTTATTTACACGCTTCACAGAAGATGAACTCGGAAACCTCTACGTGGCCTTAGTTTTCTAAATAACTTTTTCCCAGGCTATTGGCCAAAGAGAATCCAATACTCCGAAAAACATATAAAGTATGTAAGACCACAAACTTACATTGGCCAAAAAGATCAGGTTTCTGACATCAAAATAAATAACAGATAGCTACAGAGAGAGATAAAAAAAATGTTCAAACTACCCAAAAGATTTCCTTACTACAATTCATGACAAAACTAACAGACAGTCAGCATGACTGTTCGAAGGGCTGAGGGTCCACAACTGATACATCCAGCTAAGGTGACAAACGGTAGCCGTGTGTGTGACAAGGACAGATTCACAGTCTCCTTGGGGACTGGGATATTTCATTTTCTTTTTCTTTTTTTTTTTTTTTTTTTTTGCGGCACCGGGGATTGAACTCACAACCTCGCACCTGCCAGGGCAGGCGCTTAAGCCACTGAGCCAAACTCCTGGCCCTGGTTTTTTGAGGCAGGGTCGCACTATGTAGCTCAGGTCGGCCTTGCGCTGCGTTGTAGCCCAAGCCGGCCTCGAACTCACAACGCTCCGCCTACCTCAGCCTCCCGACTGCTGGGATTAAAGGCGTGTGCCACCACGCCCGGCTTTGGGATATTTCATTTTCATTCTTCCTCCTTCCACTTGCTCTCCAAATCAACCACCTTGAGTGACACAGACTTAAGAATGAAGAATAACGTCTATCATAAGGTTTTCAGGGTCTTTTTAAAATCCTCAAACATTTGTGAAAGACCTAAAGCTTCCAAACTAGTGTATAATATAGCGCCCTCAATCTTCCATTCCTGGAATTAAAATATGATCTGTGATGTGTGAATTTTCAGTTAAAAAAAACTCACCTCCAAGAATCATTTCATTGATACAATGAAATGAAAGCAAGACAAAGCCCAAACTTGTGCTGGGCTTGATAAGCGGTTAGTGATGTATTTACCACCCTGCTGGGACTGGGGACCATGAGATGAGTCCCACCTCACAGGTAAAACCAAGGCCAGTCGCCTGGCTAACCCTTGAGTTCTGCCCAGCAGGCCAGGTCTCAGGGTCTCTGTGAGGTCTGATGAGGTGGCTATAAAATGTTACTCTCCACTCCCGCCCTTTTCTGGCTTTTCACTGTTACTGCTGCTTGTTCCTGGTAAAAAGCTGAGAATAGGGGTCTAGGGATATAGCTCAGCGGCAAGCACGAGGTCCTGAGTTCGATTCCCAGTACCAAAAAAAAAAAAAAAAAATCTGAGAATGGGTTAGGAAAAGTATCCCAGGATCAGCCTCCATATAGAGGAGGGAGGCTCCTTATCAATAGAGTCTCTGATGGATAACTGCTGGCTTTGCCTCTTGCGCCCAACAGACATTAGCATGAGCTGCACTGCGTCCACCCAAAATTCATGCTGAATTTCTACCCCCCGGAACCCTATGGTAGAATGTGAATGCATTTGGAGAAAGAGCTTTTAAAGAGGTGACAGAGTTAAAATGCAGCTGGTAAGGTGGGCGCTAATCCGAGCTGAGTCCTTCGAGAAGAGGGGCTTTGGACACACGGGGTTCAGAGGGTCGGTATGTGGAAAAGAGCAGAGTGGCAGCCACCACTGAGCCAAGGAGAGGCCTTAAGAGAGCCCGACCATGCCAGCACCTGGACCCTGGATGGGGGCTTCGAGAATAGTGTGAAATGCACTTCTGGGGTTGATGTCACCGGCCTGCACCATTCCATCCTGGAACCAAGAAGCACAGACATTAGCAGACATTCTCCCTTCTTGTGTCAGGACAGCTGGCTGCTTAAGGACAAACCTGCATGACTCTTGACTTACACACTAACTTTTTAGAGATTTCAGAGGAGTATAGTAGTTCAAAAAGGTGCTCTAAACAAAGGCAGAGCTTCTCAAATGTGTTTTCAACCTTTTAATCACAAGCCGCAAATTCTTTCCAACCCTCTGGCCACCTACTCTAGGTTAAACCTCAAAGGTTTGCTTGCATCCACTGTGAAAGTGACAGCCACCTCGTCAGGTCTCATGAGGTCGTGCCTAGAGCAGGACTGGGCAGAACAGTGAACAGGAAGGTGAATCCTCCCCTCGTCTTGGCCACACTTGGAACAACAAACCACAGAACAGGATGGGTAAAATCAGGCCTGGCTCTTCTGATACCCAGGCACCGACGTAAAACTTCACCTATGCTCCGCAGCAGATAAAGGCCTTACCAGACTTTTTTTTTTTTTTTTTTAAATCAAGACTACGATGTGAATTCTAGAAAAGCAAAGGATTCTAATGGAGGTCATCTGGCCCTTATCTAAGCTAAAGACCTTAGGAGTTGAAGAAGGATTTTCTAGTCAATATTTTTAGAATACGAAGTTTGACTTCTTGCCAAAGAAGCTACACTGAGGTCATCTGATATCCATGGGTCCCAGGACTTGTTTCGAAATACCAAAGCTTTTACTGCCGTTCCTCAGGCAAGAATCCAAGCAGACAAGGGAGGGCAGCCATGCTATTTCCGTGTCCTCCTGCAAGACCTCGTTTTTCCTGAATGCCGAATGGCATCTTACAGCTAGGGCTTTCCTGACCTGAAAGCTTTAAGATTGAACACACGAAAGCCCCAGGATTCTTTCCTTTTCCCATCTTCCATTAATTATGCTCCTAGACACTGAAGATGGCTTGGGACTTGCAGGCTTTTGTTCTATTTAAAAAAAAACAAAACAAGAAAAACTGTCTTTGAAAATGAATGCTACTTGGGGAAAGTTAGAAGAAAAAGGGGTAAAAGAGCAGAAGGTAAGAGAGGACTTTGTGATTACTCAGGAAATGCTCCAGTGTTGCGACCTCCTGTCCTATGGGAAACTAGAAGGGGTCGAGGAGGAAAAAGGGGAGGCCCGAGTCATGTTTCTTGACATGTGACAGACAGCTCCTGAAACAGAAAGCCATAGGTTTCGCGTCTCAGGGGTATCACCTTCAAATATGCCAGCATTCTAAGGACGGATCAGTTTTCCCAACTGTCGCAACCCTGCTGGGAGGCCAGGTCCCGAGCAAAACACAGGGCCCTGCCTGGGAGCCTTTGAGGAGACTGGAGCCGTGAGGAGTTCAAAGGCAAGGCTGGCTAGTGGTTTGCACCTCCAAGAACCACCGGGGTGAAAGGTTACTAAAGCAGGAGCCACTGGCCAATAAAACTGTGTTTGGTCAACCTCCTTGGCAGAGAGACCAGACTCGATTCTGCGTCTGAGTCCTACCGCGCCCTAGGCCAGATCTGGGAGCTTCAGGGATTAGCAGTGGACCGGCTAGGTCCCAGGGAAGAGCTGAAAGGTGGATTGGAAACCTTTAATCAAGCTCTGGCGTCAAAAGTAAACAAATAAGAGCACAACCTGGGTCAACTGGCTTTAAAGGAATGTGCCTGGGGTGAGGCTTCCCGTGTTTGCTAGGCTAAACCCAGGCGAAAGCAAGCATGTATTTGTTTGATTAGAGAAGGCAAATAGAAGACAAGCCGGACTCTGGGCAGGCCACTTGAAAGGCACACATACCCGGCACATGAGAGCTCACTCCATCTCCAAAGCTGCCATGTTGGGGGACAGTAGCGTGAAGTCGAGGCTCTTTCCTCTCCTTCCTGTGCAGTGACGCTTCCAGACGGTGCCAAGGAGATGACAGTCAGTGGGTTCTTTTGTGGCATGAATATTAACTCAATGGCCAGGCCACCCACTAGTCCCTTCCCAGGAAAAAAAGAGAGTCGGAAGGGTGTAGGCCCAGTGCCACGCATCACAGCTCCGCCTAAATGAGGCACATGTGGCCTCAATGGGCCAGCCCTGCTGACGTCCTCATCTCCAGACCAAGTTCTATGGAGAAAAGCGCTGCTGCAATTCTGGGGGACAGTGCCAAGCTGCTTCTCCAGACTGGGCCTCTCTAGACAGTTGAAATCCTCTCTCCCATAGCTCCAATCTAAAGATGTCCAGAGAATACACTGGTGGCTATGTCATTTGTAAAGTTCCCTACAGCCTTCCAGGAAAAGCAATCTGGGGGATGTAGACATGTGGTTATGCTAAGCTGATGGGGTGCAAACAGGTTCGCTGGTCCCTCTGACTGCTCCTCTGGCGCCTTCATTTGTCACCAGCTCTGGGGCTTCTTGTTCCCACCAAATGTCAGGATGCCACACTACTGCATTCCATCCCCATCTGCAGCTTAAAAGTAAAAATTCAAAGGTCTTTCTGAAATACAGATATTCATATATAAGACCATCAAGGCCTGACTGCATTTGAGCAAATTAACCTGAGGCTTCAAATCATACACGTGGCCTTCAAATACTTGAAAAGAAGCCACTTGCTCTTTCAAGCAAGTGCAATCTGAAAGACAACAAGTGAACTGTTTCTCTACAAACTACTAAAGCCTTTATCAGAGTGGACAGTAAATACACACTTCAATACAATAAACTAGTCCCTCAGCACCGAGGACGGAGAAAACCCTGTCACTGGAAGTGGTTTCTATGCAGCTGTGATGCTACCAAGCTGGGTCTGACGCAGTTTCAGTAAGGACATGTGACTGTTGTCTTACATTTCCTAGACCAGTCGTACCTAAATAAATGATTAATTGTGCTATTGTAAAATACAAATTATGCCTTGGTTCATGCATATACTGTACTGAGTAATGATCAACTTAAGCTAATGAGCATAGCTTTAATAAACTTAGGTCTTTATGATGAAAAAATAAAAAATACAAATTATGCCATGCCAAAAATAATGAGGCAACTCCAAGTTCTCTCAGCCCCTGCAATGCTGAAGAAGACAGTATTTTAAAAAGTATATAATAATCTATCTTAATACTTACATAGAGAAATCCTACATTTTATCATTGCCAATTATTAGAGCATGTTATCAACATATTAAGTTGTCCAAATAAATAATATGGTTTATTTTATGAATCATCTTAACCCCTACTAAAAACTCGAGAAAAGTAAATTTCTATCCCAAACTTATCAACACTTGATCACCTACAAGTTATTCTTTTGTAAACGTAGATATTTTTCTAAGTAGCTGTGTAATCAATTCACAAAATCTACACTGAATTTCCTGTAATGAGCAATTACTCCTCAGAAGTGCTTGGCAAACATTGTATAGTGGTCCCACACCGGGCCCAGAATCCAACACTTCTGATAGAGGCTGCAAATAAATATTCAACTTGTTTATTAGCAAGCCCATTTCCCACAGCAAGGCCCCATGTTGGGGACCCATTACAAGAGATTAACTCATGGTTGACTTTCAGCTGATGCCCCAGGAGGAAAAGCTTGGCCATTCTACCACACCCCAACCTCTTGGGAAGGTTTGAACAGGGTTTGTGACTACAAATTCAGGACAACTTCCAATACATTCAAATAAATTTTCTGTGATGGAATTCTACTGTAAGTGATGATACCCAGTTCATTGTCCTAAATTAAACTTTTAACTAGTTACAGTATATCAATTTAATCACCAGGAAAGGATGAAAAATTAATTCTACCACTTTGGGGTTTGGGGCATTTTGCATTGCTTTGTTGGTTTTTTATTCATATACCTAATGACTCTCCCTATAGGTACTCATGAGTAAAGTGAACCAGTATTTTTATTATTTGCCTAATAACAATCCTAGATTCTCCCCACTAGAGCTACACCAATAATAAAATTATTTTTTATTGTTTGCTCAATGACAACCCTAGATTAACAGCAATACATGCTCCACTAACACACTACAAAAATTCCTTGCTTTTGCCTCTGACTCAAGTTAAATGACTATTTTAAATTGAACACACTTGCAAAATTTGCTTATCTCCAAAATTACTTGAAAAAGGAAAAATTATGTGTTTATGCAGAAGAAGGGCACAGAGTCATTAAAAGAAAAAAAAATCTATGTCCTCCGGGTTTTGCTTCTCCTTCTGGACCTCACCCTAAAGCGACAGCGAGAAGAGCGGGAAGCCACCGAGCACTTTGAGGGCACTGGCTGCCGTCCCCTCCGCCTTCGGAGGTCACGGCTGGAAAGCAGAAGGGAGGCGGGTAAGGATGCTCTTTGTGAAATGCCTGGAAAAACATTCTGGACAAGAGATGCCAAAGATTTTGAAGCTCCCATCAAGCCCCTGGCCTTGATCCAGGTAATGGTTTTTCCTTCCCTTCAGTTGCTGGCTGCAAGTCTTCTAGCAAAGAAAGGAAAAGTGGTGCTGGGGTGGGGGTGGGGGCAGCTTCCAGTGCCTTCTCCATGTGGGAGAGGGCGGCAAGGGCCAGGCATCGCGGGCTGACATTTATGGAGGGCCTGAGTTTCTACACGGCACTCTGGAAGGATTACTGAGGGCCAGGGATCTGGTCTGAAAGGTGAAGCCGAGCAGACTGATGAAAGTCCCTTTAAATTTGATAACGGTGGACTCAGAGACAGCAGGCAGGAGCTGGCAGAGACAGGCGGGCAGGGGTCTGGACAGTCGGCAGACTGTCTTTGAGGAAAATATCCACTGCTCCCCTGGCCCCACAGCCCCCCAGGTTGCCCAGCTCACATGCAGAGGCGTGGAAGCGCAGGCCGCTGCTGGAGAACCACATTTCTAATCAAAAGCCCCTGGAAAACCCTGCCTGCCCAGGCCCAGCCATCGTGGGGAGGTCAGGACCTGCAAAGGTGAATTATCTAGCCAGCCCCGCACCTCCAAGTCACTGCTGCCTCGCTCAATCCCTCCTGCCTGGCGTTTGGCTTCCATTTTTCTATCAGAAGTTTCACACGGCTGCTTGAGCTCCTGGACTCAGCAGAGAGGCCCATATAGCTGTCAGCAAACTGATAAGAACTTTCAAATGACTCCGCAGGGCCTCTTTATAGAGAAGAGCCAAAGACGCCCATAAAGAGAGAGGGCAGGGGCCACAGAAACCAGCCGCTCGTACTGCTTTAACGTGGCACTGCAATGAGCTGCAGATTTATGGGAGTGTTTTAGCCCCTGGCCCGAATCGTGGGGGCTGCGCCCGGGCTCTGCTCTCCAGTGGGACTTCAAATAGGGGACGGAGCTGGCCAGAGGGGGCTGGGGGACGACGGGAGGCCCAGAGAGCAGAAAGAGGAGGAGTGAGCAGCAGCGTAAAAACCAAACACTCAAACTCATTCTCCTTCCAGCAAGAATGTGAGCAAAGGCTGCTTCTCAAAGGCGTCTGACGTCCTCTCTAGTCCCCATAGAAAGTCCCCGTATTTACAGTCCATGCCTGCTAGACGCTTGGTCTTAGCCGGTCACATCTCAGACATTGATTCTGATTTTAATTTTCCTTTGGGAGTTTATCTAGTTTGTGTGTGTGTGTGTGTGTGCATGCGCACGCAAAATGAATAAAAAATCATGATTGGCCGAGAATAAATTAGACGAGGGGAAAATAGGACTAGCTCTGGTATAAAATTTTTTTCACTGGAAGGGGCAAAAAGAGCAATAAGACTTTATCCAAATGTGCCACTGGATTAAAACAAAAAGGCCAGTGAGGGAATTGCTGACTTTTTAGCTCCTTATAAGCAATTCTGACCACTAAGACAAAAACAGAGAGGCAAACCTGCTTCCGTGCCAAGATGCAAGAAATACACTCGAACCCACAGGACTGAATTCTGTTTCAAGTTTCCAAGCCCAGAAGCGAATGCATAATACATCAGTGTGGGGAACTCACTGTGGTTCCTAAGACCACGCTCCTTCCCAGGAGGCTGCTCCAAAATTCAAATGCAGACCCAGAGGGAGCTCTCCCCAGGGACTGCCGGTGTGGAACACAATCACATCCTTCATTGCAGAAAAGGATCTTGCTCGATCAATACAGCTATGCTACAGTTTCATGAGCCCCAGGCTCCGGACAAGAAGACTGAAGTTGGGGAAGGCTGAGGAGAGCAGAGCTCAGAATTTAAATTCGGGTCTCTCCGACTCAAAAGCTTGTGTGCTTTTTACTACTACGTTTTTCCAAGTTTTTCAGCTGGGACCCAGAGTTAGAAGCATGTAAGTATGCTTTGTATGACAACTCAAAACTAAAAACAAAAAGTTTCAGGAAATATTTACCCTTACTATATACGATGCTGTCTGATAGTTTCCTATTATAGTTCATTTCAAAAATCTATAAAATGCCACTCGTGACCCGCTGAACTGACCTGATGATTTACTAATAAATCATCCTCACAGTGTGGAAAATACTGCAGTACAGCATGCAAAAAATAAAATAAACCACCAGACTAGGTATCAGGAGACCTGGGTTCTGGCTCTACTATGCAGTTCGGGGTCACTGGACTATATGGCTTACTGGTCATCTATGAACCAGAAGGAATGGGTGGGATAATTTCTTTTTTTCTTTCTTTCTTTCTTTCCTTTTTTTTTTTTTTTTTTTTTTTTTTTTTTGAGACAGGGTCTTGCTGTGTAGTTCAGGCTGGCCTTAACTCACTGTGTAACCCAGACTGGCCTCGAACTCATGGCAATCCTCTTGCCTTAGCCTCCCTTGCGTTGGGATGACGGGTGTGCGCCATCACACCCTGCTAGGTGGGAATATTTCTAAGGTTTGATTTCTCTCCCCCTAAATTTATGCACTTACACAGCTTTCCCTCCTTCTGCACACGCCTCTTCATTTGTGCCCATGGTTTCTCACCCTTTCTCTCCCCCAGCTCTACCCCCAGGTCCCTGCTGCTGGTATTCTGGGTCCTGCCCAGTGCAGTCTGCTCCACCTGGCCCCCTTTCAGCCCTCGCCTGGGAGGTCGGTGCCCTTGCTCATCCTCTGCTTCCCCAACGCCCCCCCAGCCCCTCCGAAACCCAGCAACACTGAGCACACAGCACTCGTGGCCCTGCTGGTGACCTGACACCCTTTTCTTTTAATCTCCTCAGTACACCAGTACAATACTGGGAAGAGAGCAGGTGCCTAAAAAATAGCAAGCCATTTACTATATTTGATTGGTTTCCGTTCAGAAGTTAAAGACCCCAATTCTAAATTTAGACAATGCTTAAATGGGCTGCTCTAAAGAAAAGTTACCATACCAGTTAAAACTGGTGTCACAGTGAGACTGGTGACCCTGTGGACAAAGTTCCACACACTCCTCTGCTGTATCTGCCCGCGGACAAGATGTACCAAGACTGCCAGGGAAAGCAACTTTATGGTCTCTCCATCTGGACTGTGTGGATTTAAATCTCAGAAGCCATACAAAACAACTGCAAATCAGTCCAGAGCTTAAAGACAGGAGAATTTATTTACAGGCCCCAGTGCACTATAAATTTGAGACGGTTCTATTAAAATGCTTTTCTTGGCCTCCCATCAGATACTTGCTGAAAGTCTTTTTTTCCAACAAGGTTCTTAATACCAAAGTTGAAAAATAAAAAGTTAAACACACACACAAATACTCTTCCTCAAGTGTTTCAATTAAATGCGTCCTTATCCTGTGCTGCTTTTGAGCCACGTGCACGGGCGGCTCTGGGCACAGCGTGGGTTTGCACACACACGGGATTCAAGCACATAGCGTGCAGTGCTAGTGAGAGAGCACGAAATTTAAAATATTGCACAGTGACTGTACCCTGACCAGTGCCCCTTCTACTGGCCAAGGGCCTTGCACCACCAGGCAAGCACATTGCCTAGGCACAGCACTCCTAGTCCCCTGCAGTGGCAAATCAGAAAACTGAGACCAGGCAACCCTGCTCCGACTGGCACATCCGGGCTGGATGGGGAACAGCTGGAATTTTTTTTAAGCCCTCAGAGCATGGTTTATGTGTATATAAAACTTCTCTATCTCACAGCTGGAGGAGCAGAGGACAAGAATGACAGACACGACCCTGCCCGACCTGGAAACGAGAAGTGACATCTTTGCCACATGCTCCCTGTATATTTCCAAGGATGCGTCCGGTCCCCAGCAGGCACTCTAGGGAGAAGGCCGGTTAACACATGGGCAGCTGAACTGGCGGGCATCCGGCCTGATCTCAGCTGCCGTCCGCACCGAAGCGCTGGGTCTACAGACATCGGAGACGAGACGCGGCTGGTACTCCGCCCGCCTCGCACTGTGTGGTCTTGGGGGGATTACTCCGAGTCTCTCAGCCTCGGTGTATTCACATAAAAAATTTCAGACTACTCTAATAGCCTGTCTCCCGCCTCTGCTGAGTATCTGTTCCATATCCGGGGGGTGCACTGGGGGTGGGAGTGAGGACAATGGGACACAGGTTGCTCTGTGACTGTCGTGGGTGTCACCGCAAAGGCCAGCAGCACTGGGGCCCTCGGGTAACCTGTGGGTCTGGGCAGCTGAGATTTCTGGACCTCAGCTACACCTTTATACAAGCCACAGAACACATCCTACAAATAAAAACTATTCTAAACAGAAAACTTACAAAGTATAGTACCTACGATGTAATACTTCAATATATATGAAATAAAATTAAACCGTATCTTAAGGACTTAATGCACCCATCAATAACAACTTTAGTGGAAAGAAACATAGACTTCGCTGTTCAGATTGATAGAGAGACAGACAAACATGGGCTTCTATGGTTGAAGAATTCTGTGACCTTCTGAACATACATCCAGGATACAGAGAACCCCACAAAACTGTGCTTGCATCCAACATGCTGAGAGCTCTTCCTGTAACCCTGCCATTCCCAGAGGAGCAGATGACCCATCTCAGAGATCCTCACCTATGGTCTTCTTTCTCCCCTTCAACGCTGTGGCCATGGAAACAGACTACTGTATTTCAGTAGGTCAAGAAGTTACACGAATAAGACAAAATAAGAGCCCTCCTCAGGCTCCCTACATATAAAGCACTCAACTCACACGTGCTCACACACACACACACACACACACTCTCTTGCATGACGGCCTCTTCTGCTCTTGTCTGGATCACAACTAGGCTTAACTCTAGTTCTGGAGGAGAAGGCATCATGTGTCCAGACTGGATTGGCTTACAACACAGAAGTGTTTTGACTCTGCTAATCGGTCCACGGAATCACCAAGTACTTCTCTGCAGTACAGAGATTTAGTATCCTTAACAGGAATCCATGAAGGTACGGGGAGATGGAGCAGAGACTAAAAAGAAGTTGGCACTTTAACTTAGCCTGAGTGCTAAAGGCTAGAGAGCGAAGGAGATCGTGAGTCTTTCTGCCACCTCAAAGGCTCCCAGCCAATTGAGTACAAAGAAGAGTTCAAAGGCAAGGCAGGCTCCTGACTTCCACCTCCTAGTGTGGCTGAGGTCAGAGGTCACTGCTGGTGGAGCCACTGACCAATAAAAGAATGTTTGGAAACTCTGCTCAACAGATAAACTGGGGATCCACTTACACCCTCCTCCCTATCCACACAAACATTTCTAACCGTACAGGCCAGTGTCCAGCCAGACTCCCGAGCCCCTAGCTTGTGTACTTTCTCTGCTGGTGTAAGGCAGACTGGGGGTATGAACGCGTTATTTGACCACAGAAATGTATTCAGTTACACACTTCTTCCTGCCTTCCAAAGTATGAAAATGCCCCCTCTTTAAGCTTACCCTAAACGCTACGTCTCCCTCCCATGACATCACCCACTCTCTTTCTGTCTCAGGCCCTAAAATGCCTTGGAACACGGTACCAGCTTCTCAGCCCTCTCAGAGCTCCAACCATGCACCCCAAAATGACTATGGGCCTTGTGGGTGAGGTCCCAGATTCCTTATCATCACCCAAATCTCCTCCTGAAAAGAACAATTAGAGTTCCAACAAATCAATTAACTAGCTAATTAGCCCACAGGACAACCAAAGGCAACAGATAAACAAGCTTTCCCCTTTCACAAGGGTTATCCTCTATGAATTTAAGGAGCCGTTCTGTGATTCACCCAGAAGCCTACCAGCCCCTACCGGACTGTCCATAACCAATGCTCTGAGTGCTGCCACCACTCATCGGTGACCTCCAGGACACTGTCTATGTGACTATACTATGTGAGCTTAATTATACCTCTCACGTTAGGCTCTAGCCTTGCACTTAACTTTATATAGCTGTTTCGCTATTGCCGTAAGGTCAAGGTAGGAGGTCTTTATCCCTTGGCCCAACTTTCTCCCTGGGCAACCCCAAGTCACAACAATGGCTCCCACTGGTGCACTTCCCACCCCACCCCTCACCTGTGACAGCCGTGACGGGCTTCTGTGGCACCTGCTCACGGAGCCCCTGCCCCGCACCTCCTGGGTCAATTCAGAGACGGTGGCTCAGACTGGTGCTCTTTCCGCACCTGAGTGCAGGTCCCCATGGGGCAGCTGTGAGGAAGGACAACGTCTACCTAAAGAAGCGGTTCGAGGAGGTCTGGATTCCATGGCAAGATTTAAGCATGGAGAGTGAAAACAAGTCACTTACGAGTGGATAGAGACCTCTGCTGGCTACAACTGTTCCTGCAGCTGCCGTAAGCCAGCTCTGAACCTCAGCAAGAACACAGGGTCCAGGCTCCTGAGTTCTGGGGCCCATGCAACTGGCTTTCCCCTAAAGAGTTCCACTTGTCTCACAAAAACTCCCGAATCTGATGTCCCTAAGTGGGGGAATTCACAAAAGCGCAAGACCTTTTCAGAAGCAGGTGTTCGTTACTTTTTTAATTACTCCTGCCAAGGTCAGGTCCAATCAATGGAAGGTAAGTGTAAGGCAAAATGACAAGAATATTTGGGGGAGAACATATTTTGTTATAGAACAAAAGAAGCTTCCCTCAGCAGTAGCTTGGATAAATAGCTAAGTGTCCGCAAGGGTCCCCACGGAGAGCGGGTCCCCAGGCAGTACCTCGAGAGGTGCTATGGACCTTGAAGAAGTGGTGCCCAGTGGGAGTGAGTGTGACTAGCTGCCTCCACCAGTGCTGCCAGAACTTGGGCTGCAGTCTCCAAACTGTGAACAAAGTAAGCCTTTCTCTTTACAGCCTCAGGTGTTTCATTATAGTAACATGAAGCTGGTAGTACATGCTCTAATCTTACAGATGATCCATATCAATAGAATGTGGTTCTCAAAGCAGCGGTTTTGCCCCTTACCCCAAGGAGGACATGTGGCAATGTCTAGGGATGTCTTCAGGTTGTCACAGCTTAGGGGAAGCAAGGGTGCTACTAGCATTTAGAAGGAATCAAACCTGGTCATCCTTTATACCTAGCCAGGAAGGACCTCAACCAGATCATCTCACATCTAGTGGCCATTGGCCCAATCTAGAAATGTGGGGCAGGGACCATCGGATACTCAGGTAAAGGGAGGCGGACTAATGAGCACTACGGTCAGGACCAAGGGACAGTCAGAGAGCAGCACCGGGAAAGAGGGCACGGGGAAGCGGAGGGGAGCAGGGGGTGCCACGATGCCCCTCTGTGGTCAGGTGCTCCACGAAGGGCGTCCACCACCACAGAGGTCACTGGGCCTCTGACCAGAGGTGCTCGGGGGCAGAGAGATGAGCGGTGACATGTTCATGTCATCAGGCAGGCTAACAATCTTGCTAGGGCTCAGACTTCCATTGCTTTTTAAGCAGCTTCATGGAACATGAGAGGGGATTTTGCCAATACCATCCTTTCATAAAGAAGGAAATGCAAGCTCAGGCAGCACTGGTGACTTGACACGGCCATGTAATTAATAGGGACAGAGCCAGGGCTCAAACCCAAGTCTTCTGACTCTAACTGTGTCTCTCTGAACCCAAATAACCTGCACACATGCTGTTTTACATGACCTGCATTCATTCCCTCTTCACTGTTCCTTGATTCTGAGCACACACCAAGAATGTCAGGCAGCCCTGCCTTGGGCCTGGGCACTCGCCCTGTTCCTGCAGATCAGCAGGCTCCTAGGAGCTGGCAGCTGGGCTGCTGCTCCAAGAACCAAACGATTCTCTTTCTCAACAGGAGGGTGGTGCGGTGGAGAGGTGACAGGACAGGATCTGCTCCAAATCACCTCCCAGGGAGCCTCTTAACCTGTCTAGTCTAGAATCTTGTGGAAGATGGAATGTGATTTGTATAATTACTTTATTAATCAATAAAGATGTCATTAAAAAGTGACAAACATAAAGAGCACAAACACTCTGACTCTGCAAAGGGCATCTTCTTCTACCTGAGTTTAGGAACCCCAGGTTAAGAGTGAAAATCTAGAAACCCCTAGTCTGACGTTCCGACTCACTGAAACACAAATGAACTTAAAGCGAACATGTGTTTGCTATAGAAAGATGGAAAAAATCAGCAAGGAGGATACCATCCACCTAAAACCTGCTGCCAGGAAGAATGCCAAGATGTTTTGAGATGAGGGTCTGAGGCCAGAGAAGGCGGATCCCTGCCCACAGGCACACAGCGTGTCCCCAGAGCTGACATTCAACCAGGTGACCTAAGAACCTTAGCGCTACCTCATGAGAAGTCTGGGGTTTCCACAGTTTGGATCCCGGGTGTCCAACAAAGGCTGGGAGGCACCAAGGTGGACTTGCAGGGGACCCTAGTTCTTTCTTGTTTCCTCCACTTCGCCTTTGTGACACGCTGCCAGCCGGCCAGGGCGGGAGGACAGTGTGTTCACCCGAGCAAGGGCTGGGACCTCCAAAGCTATGCAGCAAAATTAACCTTTTGTCTTTGGAAGTTGACTGTTGCAGGTCAGAGTGACAGAGAGCTAACACAAGGGTCACAATACCAAGGGCGGACTGAACACGGCTACTTTCACTCTGTCCCTAACCCTAAAATGACAATCGAAGGGACCTATCACAAAGCAAGGTACCTACAGCCCATGATGAAGGGGACAAGAGACAGCACAGCAACGGAGTGTGGAAGCTGGAGAGGGGCAGAAGTGGTCCCCGAGGCTGAGGCCCAGGACAGCTCCATCCCGACTCCCTGAGAAAACCCAAGCTGGGCTCAGGCGGGCGAAGAGCAGCAGAAGAGACTGGTGATGCATTTAAGGTGCAGCGGGAAACCCAGATTCTTTCCTCACCCCAAACCTGGGCACTGTCCTCGTCCAGACAAAGCCTGCAGCCTACTCTCTATGCTAGGATCCTCCCAGCCTTTTCCCCCTCTTCTTCCGCAGAGGCAATTCTGATAAAGATTAAAATGTTTAAAACATCCATTTAAAAGAACTAAAGACAGACAGACAACAGAAAAAACACTTGCTACCAAGTTAGGGATAGTCTTTTAAATTTCTTCAGTTTAAAAGCCAGGCGTGGTGGCGCATGCCTTTAATCCCAGCACTCGGGAGGCTGAGGTAGGAGGAGCACTGTGAGTTCGAGGCCAGCTTGGGCTACAACGCAAGCGCAAGACCAGCCTGAGCTACACAGTGCGACCCTGCCTCAAAAAACCAGGGCCGGGAGTTTGGCTCAGTGACTTAAGTGCCTGTCTGACAGGCACGAGGTTGTGAGTTCAATCCCTGGTGCCGCAAAAAAAAGTAAATAAATAAAAATAAATTTCTTCAGCTTGCTGGATGTTGATACCCAGTTAAATTTCTTCCAGGAGAAAGAAAGGAAATGAGACTAAAGAAGACACCCCCCAGGTCCTTCAGGTAGCCAGAGAGCCGGTGGGAAGGGGTGTCAGAAGAGGAGGGAGGCACTGTTGGGGGCACAAGAGAGACCCCTCAGTTCCCTGTGTCCACAGCAGCATCCTTGTGGTCTTGGCTGGAAGTGGCCCGGTTCCCTGCCTTCACCCGCGGTGCCTGCGGCCTTCCAAAGGCTGCCGCTCTGGATCCTGGAGACCCTGCCCCCGACCACCTGGAAGTCACAGCGGCCTCCTCCTCCTCTGTGCAGTCAGACAACCTCAGCAAGCTGACTTCAGGGCTTTCGGGATGCGCCCCGCAGCCTGCTCTCCTATCGTTTAAGTCTGGGGAGTGGATGCGACGAGGAGACAGACCCTACTTGTGCTCTTGGCAGTGGAGTCCCCCACTTCCACACCCCTGCCCCGGCCCAACCTCTGACCTGTCTCTGCATCTCTTCCATCTGTCTTCGCGGGATGCTCTGCAGGACGCCGTACACGTCGGCTATCTTCTCTTCCGGTACCACCACAGATGCCCTGGAGACAACAGCAGGACGACTGGCATGGCTTCAAACCTGAGAGGCACCCCTGTGCCCTATCTTGTTTCCTTCTCATGAGCAGAAACAACACCCAGAGCAGCTTCAGCCCCACATATCTTCCGGGCCGTGCTCTCCCCATGGTGAGCTCAGCAGCCCTGATTCCTCAACTCCATGCACCCTATTTATCTCTCATTGGCCTCCTTGTCTGATCCTCTCTCACTCTGCCCTGCCACAGGGCCTTTGTATGTGAAATGCCACCTCTTTCTGCACTCTTCTTTTCTCTTGTCTGACCTTGAAGTATTAACAACTACTTACCCAAAGTCCTGTTCACAAACCCTTCTATTTAGCTGACATTTATGCACAGAGGCCCTATTATGTCCTGGGCCAGCAGAGAGCAAATCAGAGAGGGAAGGTGAGGGCTGAGGACATCTGAGCGGCAGGGAGGGAAAGGGCCTGAGGACACAGCAGCTGGGCAAGCTGCAGAAGATACCAGCAGCCCGGGAGAAAGTGGGGAGTGTGGGTCACAGCAGAGCACACACTGGCTGCAGTGTGACCACAAAGCGCGGGAAAGCAAGTCCAGGAAGGGGGTGCCCGGCCGGGGAGCCCAGCAGAGGCAGGCAAGAGACACTGACCAGGGAAGGGGAAGAAGGGAGGCCTCACGCAGGGCTCTTCCCGCAGGCCACTAGGAGTCTGGGATGATCCTTGCATCAGGGAACTTACTGACTTCAAAGCCTACGCCCCCAGTGGCCCTCGCAAGTCACCCAGCGCACTGTGGGCTCTCAACAAATGCTGGTGAACTAAGTCAATGATTTCTACTATGCAGGTAGCAAAACTGAGGCTCAAAAAAGATCGAACAATTTGCCATGATCACAAATCCAGCCAGCACAGTGCTGATTTTCTTCAAACCCAGAGGCTTCCTGCTACTCACCCATAATCACAGCCACCCAAGCCGATCACGACTGTCACAAAAATAACATTTCACCCCCAGCTCACGGTCACCACCTCTGGGAACCCCCTGCAGGGCCCTCGATCTCCTCTCTCTCTCTCCCTGGCATCCCAAACAGCAGGGCTGCATATTCTCACAGTGCTGGTGTACTTGTCTATCTCCTGCCACTACACTATGAGCGCCCTAGAGGGACGGTTTGACCTGCATTATCTTATTATTGCCACACCTGGTGGCACCTGGCAAATAAAAGGTGCTCAAGAAACCTTTCATAGGTGGAGAACACTGGCCATGGGCCATCGCTTCTCTGAGATGTAAGGAAGACTTTACATCCACCTCTTTCAAGCAGGGGCAGGCTCCGTCCTCTTTTCCAGCCTCCACAGACACTCGCTAGCATCTGCGAAGGCAGTTCCACAGCCTGTTCAAGTTGAGCATCCCGACCCAAAAATCCAAATCTGAACGAACTCTGAAATGTTTCGAAGTGTCAGTATGATACAAGGAGTCGAAAAGTCCACATGATGAAATTCTGCTTCATGCACAAAATTAAAAACATGTCTAAAACTTCAGGCTATGTCTACACGGTGTATACGTGACATAAATGAAGTTTACAGTTAAACTTGGGTCTGTTCTCCAAAATATCTCATAATGCAATGCAAATATTGCAAAATCAAAAACCTGAAGCCCAAAACACTTCTGGTTCCCAACATTTCGGGTAAGGGAGACTAACTGTTAATGGCAGGTTTGTTTTCCCTCCCAAGATCCTAGCCTCCTCATAAACAAAACTCAATATTATTCATAACCAGCTTTCCAATTAGTATGAGGCGAACAAAAAAAATGAACAAATGAGCCCCATTACAATTGTTGAAATAATTGTGCCAGTCAGACTTGGATGAAATAGCAGAGGAGTTGGAAGAGGCAAAGAGTAAGACTCAGAGGGATACAGCAAAGGGACCAGTTTTCAGCAATCTTCCACCTCCAAAGTGTTGTGGAAAACAACAGGAGAATGGAGTGTGGTCCTGTGAACATAACCAGGCAGCGACCCCTTGTGTCCAGCTGTCCCTGGAGACATCGCCAAGCTTTCACCAGCCATGAACTGTGTAGCTTCAACACACTGCTGTCGTGGTCAACCATCCCTGCAAACCAGGTGGCCTGAAAGCTTCAAAATGCCGGCTCCCCTGGGCTTTTTAAAAAGCAGTCCAGGTGAGTCTATTCTGCAGTCAAAGTTGAGTTTGCAGTCTTGAAGGCTAGAGGCTGGAAAAGGGTTTTGTTGGAAAGAGCCAGACAGTAGGCATTTTAGGCATTAGAAGCTATACAATCTTGGTGCAACTGCTCAGCGCTGTCCAACTAGCATAACGATAGCCACGAAACACATAAAAGAAGGGAGGTGGTTGTGTTCCAGTGAAACTTTACTTAACAAAAGCAGCCAGCCTGCAGATTTGGGCCAGTTTGTGAACTGCTCTAAGCCGATGGACGAAGTCTCCTGATAGGAAGGAAGCAAAGCAGCCTCAGTAGTACAGGTTGAATATCCCTTATTTGAAATGCTAGCCTTGAAGTGTCTCAGGGTTTTGCAGATTGTAGAATATTGGCACATATCATGAGATATTTTAGGGATAGGAGCCAAGACCAAACATGAAATTCATTTATGTTTCATATACACCTTATACTCATCGCCACAAGGTAATGCCAGCATTCTGACAGTGATCT
This sequence comes from Dasyprocta punctata, assembly GCA_004363535.1. Taxonomy (NCBI): domain Eukaryota; kingdom Metazoa; phylum Chordata; class Mammalia; order Rodentia; family Dasyproctidae; genus Dasyprocta; species Dasyprocta punctata. Next base: position 77,920 of record RJWM01005382.1, read on the forward strand.
AACACCTAAGGCCAGGTGTGGAATTTCTCACTTGGGGTGCCAGGAAAGCACTCAGACAGTTTCAGATTTTGCAGCATTTCTGATTTTGGATTTTCAAAGGAGGGCTGCTCAACCCACAGCTCTCAAAGCTAGGTATGCCTTCCAGTACCCGAGGGGCTTTTCATTTCTACTCCTAGCAGAACTACAATACTGAAGTGGAGTAGGCAGTAATACTCACCTCTTCCAGTCAAGGACTTCAGAGAAAGGCAGGATGTAGGAGTCCGCGATGATAACTGGGACACAGCCAGCCTGCAACACATCGCTCAGGACCGCCTGGCCCAGGCGAGCTCCACGCAGGACCACACAGAAAGTCGCCTCCTGCAGAACACAAGCAGAGGTTGAGGATTAAAGCCCAGCTCTGCTGACCCATGCATGGGCATTCTTGTAGGCCATGAAGTTCCCAAGGTTTCAACTTTGAGGCATCTTGACCCAAAAATGCCAAAAGGCAACAGCTCTCGCCTGTAAGACAGGAAGGGAGTAACTGGTCATGATGCTTTGCATCTCCATGCTCCGGGGTAACTTCAGGGCCACGGGGCGGTGCTCTGCGCATGCCCACAGGGTCACTCTTTCTCTGCACAGGGAGCTCCTGCACTGGCCGGTGTGCCAGGCAAACTCGCTAGAGGGCGCAGCCTTACTACAGCCCCTCATAAGGGAATTGCTTTGGCAATATGGAGCTCTCCACAGGACCCACTGAAGGAAGGAAGATTTGACCCCGTCAAGTCTCTGTTCAACCTACTACTCCCACAGCGCGTCTAGCAGCGTCTGCCCACAGACGGTGCCTGCTGAAGGAATGCCATGCCCTTGAGAAGACCTCCAGACAGACACGGGCTCTCTAAGACAATAAATTTAATGAAAGCAAAATCTCAAAACAATCTCTTCCCTACTCGCTCCCTAAACCCTGCCAATGGAGACACATGGGAAAATAAGAGATGTGCAGAGAAAATAGTAAGGAAGGACCCTGATTCTCCAACACTCAATTTCTCCTGGTTTCTGCCTTTTTGAATGGGGGGAAATAAAACATGATCTAATTTTTAAAGTTAGAGAAATAGAGAGTTCAGAAAAACTATAATGCAAATCAGTATCGCACCATCCTCCGGGGTGACAGGGGAGAGCGCCCACCGGGGCACCCAGGGTGCAGGTGGCAGTGCAGCCTGGCCTGTGGAGGTAGCAGCCAGATGTGGACACGTGCTGAAAACCACTCTTCCTGTCTAGACAAAGGTTATTATAAATACCCCTGCTCACATCAGCACCGTTATCAGCAGGATATTCCACAGGGAGATGCAGCTCTTCTTGAGAGAAAGCATTTTAATAATCTCAGTATGGGCCAGGTGCTTGATATTTCTCCTTGAACTAACCTGGTCTTCACTTTAAAGATTTCAGGGAACAGAGTTCGAATCCTCCTTGCCCAGCCTGCATACCCTTGGACTGTCCAACAGCCGTCTACAAAACATCTCCAAAGCAACTGCTTTGCCTTTGGTTATGGAGGCACTGCTACGCTGGTGGTGGAAATAAATGACATTGACTGGTGGGGCATGCTATGGGTAGCAAACCACCAAAAACCAACAAAGTTAAAATAACGCCAAAGCCCATCGACTCCCAAGAAAAGCTGGCTAAGCATGGTCCAGTGACACAATTGCCACCTTGAAGAAAGACATCTCTCTGGACTGACCCATGAGCACAAGGGTCAAAGCAAAATACAAGAAATGCATACTCTGCCTCTGTGGCTTGCTGTAAACCTACCGGATTTGCATTGCTGAAGTACAATGTAATGAGTGTGTGAAAAGAGTGTATCAGCCTGCATGGGCCAGGCAGCTTCCCGAGAACAAAACATGCCAGGCACCCAAGTACCTGAAGGGCTGTGCCCAGCACCGAGCACGCCTGCATTTCCTTCTCCCCTGGGTGACGCTTCATGAGAGCGACTCCGAGTGTCCGGGTCAATCTTACCCAGTGGCAACAACCCCTGCGCAGCCTGAGTGGGGTCTCGAGGGACATTCACCTGCAGCACCTGGGGGTAATCGAAGACCTGTTGCTTGTGGCAGCGTTTGCGGATGGAAAGGACGCCCTCGGAGAGGTTGGTGCATTTGTCCAGCACTAGTACGGACTCCCCATGTTTGGCCTGCAGGGCTTCGAGCTCCTCTCTGTACTCGGGGTGGATGGCCATCTGCGAGGACAGGAGCAAGTATCGCCGGGGACTGCGGAGGAGGAGGAAAGGTCACTGGCAACCACAGCCCATCAGTTATCAAGGTTAGACGGACGCTGACACCGCACATCCAACCACAACTGTTTGCTCACTATTCTCGACATCACCTTATTTTCTTCTCTCTGTTTTTTTTGTTTTGTTTTGTTTTTTTGCAAATTATACACTAGAGAATTGTCAAACATTTAAAATATTAGGTGCTGTAAGAAAATAACGTGTGAGTTACTTATACTCTGAAATATTATCATTAAAATTTTACTTGGAAAAGTCCTTAAGGTTGTGAAGAAAAGCTTAAGACTATACCAAGTATAGAGAGCATCCTCTGTGTGTTCAGAGAGAACCTGGACAGGACAATGAGTACTGGACGAGACACCAGAACATTATCCTCAGTTCAGTCTGAGTCTCGGATCTGAACAGAAGCCAGCTACATTCCTCCAACCATGAGACGGGGAGATCCGGAAGATGCAGTACTGCCAAAAGGGACAGAAGCCGGCGGTCAAGACCACAGGGACAGCAGAGAAGCTAAAAGCCAGAAGGAGAAAAAACTCTTCATCAAAGCATGGAACCAGTCACAATATGGGTCAGGTGAGGAAGCCTAAGAGAAAACAGAGAGAAGGAAGGATTTCCAAGGGTCTGCTGCCACGCAGAGCTCCACACGAGACAAGTATGTGAACATAGGAGTCACATGTGTCCCAGCCACTCATGGCACTGAGACGGTAAGATCACTTGAGCCCAGGAGTTTGAGGCCACCCTGGGAAACACAACGAGACTCGCTCTCCCGAAAAAGAAAGTCAACAAGTTAGTAAGGCTGAACTCAAGAGGATGATTTTGGAGAAATAAGATTGTAAGTAATTCCGTCCTGGAAAGGCCAACTTTCACAAGGTAGAGAGAGGGTACGGGCCACAAAGGGGTGAAGGTTGAGGGGCCTTAAGGGGTCACTACTAGTGACACGACTCACATAAAGCACATTCCAGGAACAAAGGAGAGGTCCATGAGGCTTAGAAACATTACTCGCTAAATCCAGCTCAAACTGGTAGTGGCCAGGAAAATACTAGGGCTAACCAGGAGGCTGTAATAAAGCAGGACCAAATCCTCTAGCTTTTTGTGACCACGTCTCTCTCTCTCTCTCTCTCTCTCTCTATTTTGTTTTTGTTGTTGTCCCGGCTTTGAGAAATAAGACCAATGGCTATTTTTCCTTAGCTCCTCAGTCTTATTCGGAGGGTCTAGCTGGGAAGAACGTACTCACACACCCATGGCCAAAGGACAGCCACTCTCTAACTCAGCAAGTCAGCCTCTGTCCCAAAGCATGAAGCTTTGGGGCCAAAGCGTACCAGCCACCGTGCAGTACTCAGTAGCCACACCAAATCCTACTCGACGGCATCGCCCGCAGTGGCTTGAGCCCCAGCGGCCAGATTGAGCGCGGAGGAGATAAGGAGGCTACAGAACAGTAGCCCACCGAGAGGAGAGCTTGGTCAGCTGGCCGAGTGCCTCCTAAGTTACCACTCACTGGATGCTGCACCGAGTCCTCGTGGCCACAAGTCTTCCTTGTGGGCACCAACAGAGATCCCTGGCTTCTCCTCCCAGCCCTGAGCCTCCAGAGTCACTCTGTGTAGAGGGACGAGTTGCACCGATGGCAAGATGATGCACTGGGCGCTGCTCTCGGCTGGTCCCACAGGGGACGCCAGCTCCGCCACCGGACACGTCTACTTATGCAAGAGAACGATTCAGTCAAACCCACAGCCAAGCAGGACAACCGCCTTCATTAACAGGGAAGGTTACTGGAGAATGAAATGGCCTGCCGTGGGGTGGGGTTTTCGCCACCCAGCAGGAAATTTTACCAGGAGCCACAGTGAGAAGCCCTGCACTGGGGACGCGGTATCACGCTGGAGGCCGGGTGCAGGCAGGGAGGCACGTGGGCAGCTGCAAGGGTGCCCGAGTTCAGGAGTCCGAGGGTGACAGTCACATCTCCCCAGGGCTGGAACCCAGGAGTGTGGAGAGGGTGACTGAGCTGGGGTGGAGGTGGATAGCAGGCAGCGCGGGGCGCAGCCACCAGGGGTGACAGTGGCCAGAGAAGGGAGCTCCAGACACGGAAAGGCAGAAAAGCAGGATGCCCCGCGGTGCTGGTCGGGACCGGACATGCGCAGAAGGTGTGGTTTTCAATATGCACAGACTCCTGCACAGGTTGAAAAATAAATACAGACGTCCAGGTGTGCTGCTCAAAGGAACCTCAGCAAAGAAAGACTCCAGGTTCGATCTCATGGAGCAGAGACGAAGTTCTGGTTTAGACTCTCGGAGACGAGGCTCACTGGATCCCTGGTCTGCCAGGGCTCCGGGTCCAGCACAAAACGGAGATGGGAACCAAAGCAGGGTCCCCTGCCTACGTGCTGGCCCTCCCTGCCCTGACCCGTGGCTGGCAAAAAATGCTCATTTTAGCTTTACGCAAACACAGTTTTAAGGCGGATTTGTTTTTCTTTAGAAGACTAAAATTACTAGCTGCGACTTTCATGTTTTTCAGCAGCCTGGTATCCAAAAGTGAAATCACGCTGAGAACTTAAGAGTCTCCCTCAATAGTTAGCGCTGTAAACTCCCACTTCAGTTCCTTTTAGAAGGAAAACGACAAGAATTCCAGCTGGGGCCAACACAGCTGTGAGAAGAAGCTATCAATAGCAACAAACCTCAGCTTCCCGTTGAAAAACTACTGAGAGATTTAAAGTAAAAAGAAAAACAGAGCTCTCACTACTCTGGGCGACCCTCAGAGATGTGGGAATTCCCTAAAAAAGCAGCTCTCACAAAGAGCAAGGAATCAACCTGAGGTCAGGAGGTCGCCCACCCTGGCCTCTCTCCCAAGTCCCAGGAGAGAGCTGTCTCTACCTTCCTGAAGTTGTTGCTGTGGTTGTTTGGCGGGGTATGAGGGAACAGTAATGGTGCCACTGCTCGGCCCAACTCCAAACAGGCAGGAATGTGGGGTGTGGTGAGCGTGGGGTGACAATGATTGTGGCCACAAGAGAGAGAGAGAGTCCCACTCAATGGCCCTCACCTTTCCCAGGCTACCCTGGAAGATTTGCTGCTTTCTCACTGGAACTTTAGAAATGCACTGAAACTTTGAGTGACCTCATTTAAGGGTCTTCTATTCAGTGTAGTTATACATAAATTAGACAGCTCCAATTCCTAGAGCTAAACCACCCATGTAATAGTTTAAATCTCCCAAACCCATTATTTGAAGGTGCTCTTTAACTGTTGGGAGCGGTCTGTTCTTCCTGGTTTTGTTTGCACTAAATATTTTCAGTGTTTTCTTTCCTGGAATGAAATCTGGAGGGAATTCAGAGTCCTAAACCGATAAAAAGTAGCCAGGTTATGCTAGAGTAGGTCACAGAGGTTCAGGTCCAGTGTTCCCGAGTGTGGGGGACTGGGGGGCGCTCTCCCTGGGGGCTGCTCCCACCCAGGCGCCCTCTGTGGCCGGTGCGGCCAGGAGAGACGGGCCCACTGCTGGCCTCTCAGAGGCTTGTGTATAAGGCTGGCCCCTGGGCTGGCACTGGGATGCTCAGGTGAGGGGAAGGTCACATCGCCTGGGAGCTGGTAAGAAAGGTTCTCTATGCCCTGTGAACCGCAAACACACAGCCCTCGTGACCTCATGCCGTACCTGGGAGTCTGAGGTCTGCAGAGGCAGCCTGGGCATCAGCTGCCGGAAAAAGCCCCGCCGCTGAGTCTGTCCCATTCTCCTGGTCGCAGGCGTCCACACGTGCTGTCACAACTTGTTGCTAGGGCATCAGGCACGTCCCATGCCACTCCACCAGAAGATGACACTTGGAAGTTTGTGCCTGGCTTTCCTGGCCATCACCCTGTCCCCGTTCCCTGTCTTGTCTTTGTGCACAGCCACTGAGACTGGGCACAATCTGGGGTCCCCAGTACGCAGTCTCTTGGTGTGGCCATCAGAGATGTCTACAGATTTGTCCCCTGGGGGACAAGCTTGCTCCCTATCTCTTGTGAAGAACCACAAGCCTGGCCCAACACTAAGTCCAAGAGTCCTTGGATGAAGGTTCACCCCCTTCCCCAGCACCGCAGAACTGAACAGAACCGAAGTAATGGACATCCAAACCCACTTCAAGGAGAAAAAAGAAAGAAAAGTAAACCAATGTTTTGTTGTATCATATGACTGATTTAAGTCAATGCTCACAGAAGTGGCAAGGAAAGGAGTGAACTTCTCTATTTATTACAGTGGTTCACACTCGGGCTATATAAATATGCCAAATTAAGATTTTCGGCACATGACAGGAATTCATACTGCCCCAGCGGCCCCAGGTAGCTCACAAAGACCATCCTCTTGCACTGTATGGGAATCTAGCCTCAGAATGGGGCACTAAACTATCCATCCGTCTAGGGATCCTCCAGAACTACTTTTGAAAAAAAAGGATTATTTTTTAATTGCTTTGATGATAATCAAAAGTTTAATAGAGGCATAGTTTTGTTCATATTTAATGATGAACACTGTTTTTTTTTTTTAAATTCATTGACTGCCATGGTTTAAACATGGTCACCAAAACACATGGTGAAGCTTAATCTCCATCATGAAATAGTAAGAGGGTGGATGCTTAATTCCACTGTGGTATTTGGAGATGGGAATCTGGGAGTTAATTATGGGGAAATGAAGCCCTAGGGTGGGGTCCTAATTGGGTAGGGCTGTGGCTTTACAAGAAGTGGAGGGACCCGAGCTAGATCATTCTGTCCGGCCATTTGATACCCTCACCACTCGGGGGCTCTGCAGACTCCTAACCAGGCAACTGGACCCCTCCAGATGTAAGCACCCCGTCCCCAGCTTCCCAGCATTTGATACTCTAAGCCCAATACATCCTAACTCTTCACAACTTAATCCATCCTACTCAGTTACGTCAATAGAAAACAAAGACCAAGTTTGCATTTAGTGGCTCATGAGAGAAGGGGAAGACTTAAAACTGTAAATCACAGAAAGCAAGTATGGCAAAACACAAACAGGAGACTAGGTGATAAGTAGACAGTGTGTTCACTGTAAAATTCTTTTAAGCTTTGCTGTCTGCTTGGATATTTTCATAATAAATGTCAGGGAGAATGTAAATTGTGCATCTGTATTTGAGGAAGATAAATAATCTCACAACATGCAACACAAAGAGAAGTTTCCCAGAGGTTCAACGTGGTAGAGAAAAGTATACTATCACTCAGCCTGCAACCATACAGGCCTGCCAACCCGAATGGATCCATATATTAGTTCCATATTCACCTTAAAAGATGCAGTTCCAGGGCCTGGGATTTAGCTCAGTAGCACAAGTGCCTGCCTGGCAAGGAGAGGGCTATGAGTTTGATCCCCAGTACCAAAAAAAAACGAAGATGCAGTTCCATTTCAAAGAAACATCTTCATCTGTCACATTAAATTATGTTAATCTCAAGGTTATTAGTTTCATAGATGTGCCAGTATTTACTTTGTAAATTTGTCTCAGTTTTGTAGTTGAATAAGCACAAGGAGTTTAGACTTCGTATTGTCATTTATTCTAGTTATAGTTTTATAAAAATAATTAATCAAAATGCAAGGGACCTTGAGTACCCTCAAAAGCCTCACAAAAGTCACAAAGTTGAAGGACTCACATTTACCTATCTCAAAACTTACTGCAAAGTTATAGTAATCAAGCCAGTGTGGGTACTGGCAGAAGGACAGCCAAAGAGTAGGACTGAAAACTTAGAAATAAACCCACATATCTATGACCAGTTGATCTTCAACAAGCATACCATAACTCAACAAGTGGTGCTGAGAAACTAGATATTCACAAACCGGATATCCACAAAAGAAGAATGAAGTTGGAACTCACACCTCATATAAAAATTAACGAAGGGCTAGGAATGTATCTCAGTGATAAAGAACTTGCCTACCACTGACAAGACCCTGGGCTCTATCCCCAGCATAAAAAAAAGGAAGAAACTAAAAATGAACGAATCACAACCTAAACCCAAGCTAAAACGACAAACTCTTAGAAGAAAATTTAAGTGTACATCTTCCTAGGGCCAGGGGTTTAGCTCAGAGGCACAAGCACCTGCCTGGTAAGTGTGAGGTTATGAGTTCGAGTGCCGGTACCAAAAAAAGTATTGATCTTTCTAACCTTGGTTTAGGCAATAGTTTCTTAAATATTAATATTACACCAAAAATAGAAGTAATCAAAGGAAAAGTAGGTAAGTCAGATTTCATCAAAAATAGGAAATTTTCCATCTCAAAGGAGGCTAATGAGAAAGTAAGAAACAACCCACAGAGTGGGAGAAAATATTTTCAACTCCAGTAGGGTCTAGAATCTGGAATACATAAGAAATCCTACAGTTCTACAATAAAGAAGACAACTCAGTTTGAAAACAGGCAGGCAAGTGATCTAAAGAGACGTTTCTCCATAGCAGGTATGTAAATGGCCAATGAGCACAGGAAGACACTCAATGTCATTAGTTACTAGGGAAATGCAAATTGGAACCACAGCGTGATTTTCCTTCACGTCCATGAGGCTGTGAGACTCAAAACTCCAGACAATGACGAGCATTGGCGGAGATGTGGAGAAACTGGAAACCTCACATGTGTCGTTAAGAGGAAGACCCAATGATGAAGCCACACTGGAAAAAGGTCTGTCATCTCCTCAGAAAGTAAAACATGGAACTAACATATGGGCCAGCAACTCCGCTCCTATGTTTACACATCAGCTTGTACACACATGTTCATAGCAACATGATTCGTAACCGCTAAAAATTGGAAGTAACTCCAAGTTCAATCAATTGATGAATGGACAAACAAAACGCAAGTGTCGATTCCATACTACAATATGGAATAACCTTGAAAACATTATGCTAAGTGAAATAAGACAGATAGAAAAGGTATTGCATGACTGCATTTATATGAAATGTCCAGAATAGGCAGATCTATAGAGACAGAAAATAGATCTGTGACAGCTGCTGGGGGCAGAGATAAGAAGAATCACTAGAGAGTATTAATTTTACTTTTTAGAGTGACAGCAATCCTCTAGAATTAGTAGTATTGACGATAGTGGCACAACTTTGTGAATACATAAAAAGCCATGAGTTGTACCCTTTAAGAAGATGAATCTAGGGAATTTTAATTAATTTCAATTTTAAGATAATAAATTAAAATTGATTCTGGGAGTTTATTAAGGGAAAAGAATCCAGGAAGATGATCTAAGCCACAAGTTCATCAACCATTCAGGCTTCCTTTGTACTCACCAAGGGTAGAAGGAAAAATGTCTCCAGCTGACCCAGACTCAGCACATTGTCTAAAGTAACTAATGGCTGCTGGGAGCTTCAGGCTTTAGCATGTCAGAGAGGGACATCTTCTCCTGGGAAGGGTCCTCTTATGTCTCAGCGTCCACGAGAGTTTCTGAGGGGAGGTCTGGCGCGCTCAGAGAATGGTTCTAATGGCTTTAAGCAAACTGTTTCCTTGAGACCCAATTCTACCACCGAACAGTGAGGGTTTCAATGTCACCCAATGTGACAGTTTTAAGTGTTGCAATTTCAGTCCCCTGAATATCAGGGGACTTCACTTATAAGTAAAGGATGCTTTATTACCACTAGATTTGTTTAAAGCTCACTGAATTCTCACTGTGAAATACCACAATATTTAAACAGACTACAGAAAAAAAAAAAGCTAGACAAAAAGTTCAGCATATATCCAGACCCTTTTCGCTTATTCCACAATTAAAGTGTGAGCCAAGTATGTGCCAGACACAATACAGCAGTTAAAAAGCAGACCGAAAAAAATAAAATGATGTAAAACAAAACACACAGAGCTGGCCTCTGCTCCACTGTACGGACAAAAGTCCAGAAAGTTGGAGAGAGCGAAGCCTCTTCTATGAACTGAAAGCAAAAATGTTCTGAGGAAGGCCAGAGATGGAGACAAGGGGTGGCCTGATGGCAGAGAAGCCAAATGACATTTGAGGGAGGTGGGACTGTACCCATTGGGCAGCGTGAGGCCAGGCCAGGCTGGGGGCGGCCAGACAAGAGGTAGTGACACCAGACAGGACACGGTTCAGGAGTCCAAAGGGAGGTGAAGACAGCGACCTGGCAGAAAGCAGAGGCAGAGAGAGGGGGCAGACAAATCTAAGGGGTATTTCTGATGTAGAGTAAACAGGACTTTTGATTTTGATGTAGGGAAAAGAGGAAAAGAGGAAAATAGGATGGAGTCAAGGATGCCAGAGTTTCCAGGTCAGGAAAACTCGGTAGCCAGTCTGGGAGTTTAGCTCTCAGAGAAAGCTGCGGGGGGAAAAGGAGTAGGGTGGGACACGGGACACTCAAGGACACTGGCCTGCAATCCAGGCTTTGGCAGCTGGGGTGCTCACCTCACTAAGCCCCCCGCCCCCTCCACGGGCATCCCACAGACTGTGTAAAAGCACTTGGCTGTGCTGCCGGTCCCTTACCCTGGTCCTTTCTCCGGAAGAGCCACCTCGGCAGACAGCGGGCTGTAGACAGGAATGCTGACGTCGTAGCCTTGCCGGTAAGTCCACGTAGAAAAGCCACCGCCGGCCAAGAGCGCCCTGGAAGCAAAGGATTTCAGCAGGCAGTGAGAGAGACCCAAGGTCTTCATTCTATGAAAAGCGACCTTTAGAATGATGCAGTCTTAGCAGTGACATCAACAGTACCAAGTCACTGTTTCCTAACAGTACTGAGCTGGATGGCTGACAGTCACAAAGCGTCTCCCAGACATCAGTGCCACCAGCCCCCCACATTACCAGCTCTCCCCCAGGGTCCTAAAGTCTTCCCTGCTTTCCACTTCTTAAAATACATCACAGCCCAGGGGGGCACTACGCACAGGCCCTCTGCTATCTCATTCTCTCCTACTTACCTCTCCGAAAAGTTGCACTTTATTCTTAACCATGTTAGCAGAGTCAGAAATACCCAGAGGTCTGCACAGGAAGACTGGCATTTCCCAGCCCCCCGCCTGGACTCGCTGGTGACAACAGGCATAGAAAGCAGTGGTGGCCAGAAAGGGTCACATCTCACATCACTTTTGCCTGGCCGTACTCCAACCCCTGCCCCAAGCTGTTCTTCCTGACGTCCTAGAGTTACTCACTCCTATCAACCCAATTCCCTGTTCAGGAAGCAGAATCCACACCTGGCCCTTTTCTGCTTCTCCTGCAGTATGCTTGCACTCACTTTTATTCTCCTTCATTAGAAAATAGTGACCGCATTGTTCTAATTGGATCCAGCAAGCGGTACGAAGACACTTCGACACTTCATCAGAGGAAGGAAGCAGGTGTACATCACACCAGCTTTCGCCGTCGTCTTGTCCCAGAGGCCCCAGACCCATCAAAATCACTTTCTGGGGCAGAGTTTTACCAGTCGCACATCCCATAGTCTAAGCCACAATGTCTCCATGGAGAGACCACACTTTCTGCAGTACTGATGGCTACCAATCCTCTCCTGGCCCTGATGACAAACTATGTTCCCTTCTAACAGCACGGGTTTCAGTTCAAAGCTGTCTAAACCACCCCTGGGAAACCCATTCTGTTTTAAGCTTCATAAAACCCAGAACAGGTGAGTGAGGCAGCAATGTGTAGGCCACAAGCTCTCCCACTGCCAGCCTACCCTGGGCACCAGCCTGCGGTCTGACTTCTCCGGATTAGCAGGAACCTGGGCGGCTTCCAGGTCCTGACAGCAAGCAGAGCTGGCGCAGGCCCCAGGCAGGCGGGATCACCCTCAGGTGACGGCGCTTTCCCACCCCGGCCCCAGGGCGAGCTGGGGGAGTGCTGGGAAGGAAAGGAAGTGGTGTGCTTCACACCGGCTCCACCGCTCCTGTCTTCTTCTGTCCCCACGGGGACACATGGCATCTGCACGACCTCAGAAAGCACCCCAACTGCAGTCAGTCTCCACCTTGGAGCTGTGGTCTCTTGGCCAGAGCTCTCTGGGCTTCAGAGCGGAGGAAAGAGTGCTAAGCGCCCCTCGCCTCACAGAACACATGTTTCACATTGACTGTTAATTTCTAAGCAGCCCATGCTGTTTACCCATGATGGATCCCGAAATGAGAGATCTGTTCCAAGGACACGAGAGACCAAAAGGAGAACTTGGGGTGGAAAAAGTGCTTGTAGCACCAGACTCATGGGGGGGGGGAGCGGGGCAGAGTGCTGCGTCCACAGATCCGTCTCAGGCACCTGCAGCGCTTTCCCGATCCTCCCGCTTTGGGACCCCTCCGCCGCGCTGAGCCTCCTTCCACAGCCGCTGCCCCCCACCCCAGCCAGACTCCCCCAGATTTCTCAGTTCTCCTGCTACCTGGATGCTCACCATGCCTGAGCGTGATGAGCCTGCAAGTTCACCTTCTGCCTTCCTGTAAGCTCGGCATGTGACTTGGCCAGCAAACTCCCCAAACGTAAAGTCAGGTTCTGCAACCAACAAAACAACAAGAGCTGACCGATCCTAACAGTCATTCTTGCTTCCTGAGTCAAACAAACCGTGGGGAGAAAGTACCAGCCAGCTAAGCCTGACAATGGCTAGACAGTCAGTGGACACTTGGTGACATTAAAGAGCTACTTGTTAATGTTTACAGGTATGATGTTGTTGTTATTTGAGGTACTGGAATTGAATCCAGGGCCTTAGCGCTGAGCTACATCCCAGCTCTTTTCCTTCTTTTTATTTTTAGACAGGGTCTCGCTAAGTCACTAAGTTGCCCAGGGGGGGCTCAAACTTGCCATCCTCCTGCCTCAGCTGCCCGGAGTGCTGGGATTACAGGCATGTGCTAGCACATTCAGCTTACAGTTATGGGTTTTTTTTTTTAAAGCTCCAAACCTATACAGATTCACAGGAAAATATGTACAGATATGATGATGTAACAGTGGGGATTTCTAAATAATCTAGCAGGGAGATACGGCTCACTGTACTGCTCTCTGCTCTTACATAGGTCTGAAACTTTCCATAACAAGTTCAAATAAGTAAATATCTACCCACATAAAGACACTTGTGCAAAGAAAGGAAAGTAAGAATCCAAGGTAGTGACAATATTAGAGATGGCATCTGAGAAAACAAACAGCAGGAAGCATTAAAGAGCGATGATATGCTTCCATTTAGGTTAAAATAAAGTGGGGATGCATATTGGGTTTGTGTCTAAATCAAGAGAAAGAAAACTAGAAAAACACAAATATCCTAATAGCCAGGATCATTTCTCAATCAGGAGTGAAACAGAGAAGAGATGAAGGCAGGTTCAGCATTTATTCTTTACGCACTTGCGTACTGTTCAACTGTCAGGCAGAAAGGATGTGTGTCATGTGTATGATTCCTAAAAGCTGAGAGAAAAATAAAAACAGATTTACACATGAGCGATGTATTCTCTCCAGGCCAGGTGCTCAAACTCCCTGAATAAAGAACTTTCAGCTCATCGCGCCATGACCTCAGACTTTGGGAGACATCAGCCAGTCTAACCCAGCCACGACTTCGGGCTTCCCAACAGTGTGACAAGCAGCCCCTGCTAACACCCTTGCAGGTTCCTGCCTCCTCTGAATCCAGGAGCCAAGACAAAGGGTCAGAAAACTTAACGAACCATCTATTAAGCGTTACCCCACCGAAGGCCACCTGTGTTTCAAGGGGACCCTGTGCCCACTCATTCTCTGCCACAGGGCAGCCTTGGGTCACTCAGCAAACACAGGTATGAGAGAAATGGCCCGATCTGCCCGAGCCATAACATCTTAGCACTGGCAAGAACTCCAACTCCCTCCTGTCTCTTCGACACCCTGCTGCACAGTAGAGAAACCCAGTGAACGTGTGCACTAGACACAAACACAGTCCTTCCTTCTCCTGTGCAGGTGCGTACCCCAAAATGTTTGCCAAAGGCAAAGGGTCTCAAACAGCATGAAGCCCTTCTGCAATGAAACCCAAGTCGGGAGGTAAAGATGCTGCATTCCCAACAGCTCCTTTCCTCCCCTCCTCCATCCTTAGAAGCAATCCCTTTCGCTGGGACACCCAGTCTGTAAAGCAGAAGCCCATTCCCCAAGGGACCCGCCTTCCCCTGCAAGGATCTCCAGGGAGCGGGTTTCTAGGGCATTTGTGGGGTCACACTGCCCTCTGCCGTCCGAAGTAGTTTCTACACTGGAGTCCATGGTGGTCTTGCCGTGTTTGTCTTACTGATGTTTTTTCAGGTAGAAACTCAAGACAGACTCGAAATCATCATTCACAGTAAATAAGGTTCAGGTTGAATCTTCTGGGAGAGAGCAGTACTCGGTGTAGATTTCCAAAAGCGACAATGCTGAGAACACAGCTGGCCTCAGGCCGTCACTTTTGTCAGTGTCCATAATTTCGAGAGTTCCACAGTGACTCTAACAAGACGCACGCTTGGAACAATCCTATGCCTTGAGTACCGCCCGGGACCCTTACTTGGAGTGCTCAAAGCCTCAGGCCACATCCCTCGAGAGGTAGCATCGCAGCATCTCTCTGCCCGGCTTTCCCAGAGCTCTGGTCTGGCATCACAAGTGTCACATGTCACCCTCACATGTCTCTGTCCTCTGCTCTTGGAGA
>RJWM01005383.1:0-92758 GCA_004363535.1 Dasyprocta punctata
TGTGTGAAAATATGAACAGCTATTTTGAAGAGAATAAGAGACATTATGTAACCATTGTTGATTTTCCTATTGTCTGGTTTTGAAGGCCTGTAATGCTTTCATTCTTTTGTTTTGATTGATTTTATATTATTTTGTTTTGTTTGAATTCATTGTGTGTGATGATATGGACAACTATTTTGAAGAAAACAAGAGACATTAAGGTGACCACTGTTGATTTCCTGTTGTCTTGTTTTGAAATCCTGTGTTGCTTGCATTGTTTTGTTCTGATCTGCTTTGTTCTGTTTTGTTTTGTTTTATTCTCTTTAAAATAAAAAAATTAAAAAATATGGAGGAGAGAGGCCACAAGCAAGGATGTAGGTTGCTTCTAGAAGCTGGAAAGGGCAATGAAATTGATTTTCACTTAGAGCCTCTTGAAAGAATACAGCTCTGCAATGCTATGATTTTTATTTTGAAAGACTTATTTCAAACTTCTGACCTCCAAAATTATAAGAGAAAATTTTGTGTTGTTTGATGCCACTAAACTTATAGTTTGTTATGGTACAAGAGGTAACTGATACAATGATAATTTGTTAGTCTGAATCAGTGCTGCATAACACAGTTCCTGTCTATTAAGTTACCAGGTGCCATGTCCAGAATCAGCTTATGTCTTCATCAATTGTAGGGCAATAAAGACATAGTTTGAATAAATGTGATTGGTTTATTTGAGTAATGTTGATGTAGACACTAAATAAATATCTGTTGGTTAACTGATAGTCATTCTGGACTCTATAGATGCAAGTTTCCAAACTGAGATACAAAAAGTGACTTCATAATCTTTGACCTTTTCTAAACCTCAATACACTCATTTTCAGTTTTCTTTCAGGGAGATTAACTCACTATGCCATGAGTTATCAGTAGGAATGCAAAAAAAAAAACCTGTTAAGAGAGGATTGTTAAGGAGCCAACATTAAATTCAGTGTGTACCTCAGTTCCATGTGACGAGATTTAATTTAGACGTATGTAAACTTGTACAACATTGCAACTCTGGGTATCTGCATATCAATGTTTCTTATTCCTATAATTTTATGTAAACATACAAATAAATGACATTTATTATTTTCCATAGCATTTGTTATTTCCTTTTTCTGCATATCTTCAATTTTGTGTTTAACTAATGGAAAAGATATGAAAGAGTGGCCATATAGACAATATATTTATATGACAATAAAATATTGTTTTATATTATTTGGGAAGACAAAACTTTTTTCACATTACTTTATTTATTTATTTATTTTGAAGAGTATATAGCAGAATGAAATAAATCAAAACAAACCAGTGTAACAGATACAGAACTTCAAAACAATATGAAATCAACAATAGTTACCATAATCCCTTTTGATGTCTTCAAAATAGCTGCAGATAACTTCAGACATAGTAAAAATCAAATAGAACAGAATAGAATAGAAACAATAAAAAAATGAATGTGATAAAGGACTTCAAAACAAGCCAATAGTAAATCCAAAATTGCTGCCATAATATATCTTTCTATCCTTGAAATAGCTTCTGCCATGGAATTTAACATGATCGAACAAAACAAAAGAGAATAAAACCCAACCCAACAAAACAATGGAAATGGTATAGGACCTCAAAGCAAGACCATAGAGAATCAACAATGGCCAAAACCCTCAGAAGGAGACCCCCCTAGATGACACACTGCTTAGCGATATCCTCTGAACCTATGATCAGACCATTGGCCCTAGACCTGCAGTGTGAGTGAAATACCAAAGCACCACAGGCATTCAATTGCATTTCACCTCAATAGCTATCATCACAGCCTGTGTTTCTCCAGATAAGCTGGTTGCTTACGGGGGTGGGAGGGATTGGTACTTCTTGTTTGCCAGCCCACATGCCAAAAGGGGCTGGGGTCTGGCTGCTCCCAGTCCAGCCACGGACTGCACGTTATGCTGGTTCCAAGATTGGGCTTGTTTGCTGCTGTGGCCATTGTTCTCTCTTTCACATTACTTTTAAAAAGTGTTATTTTAAAAAGGGAACTCAGAGGTTGAGGGTATAGCCCAGTGGTCAAGTGCCATGCAAGGGCCTGGGTTTGATCCTCAGCATGGCTCCCCTTCAAAAACAAAACAAAACAAATGTGGGGGGGGAATCAAATGAGTCTGGAAAGGTGTGCCTGTTATACTCCTAGTTATTAGTGAATGGAATGGAATGTCTTTCCCCTCAATTACATGGGAAATTCCATTAGGAATTGTAAGAGAAATACACAATTAATACATGAATGGTCTGATAGGTGGTGAGATGTACTGTGAAGCAAAGTAAAGCAGAACAGGGAAGACTGGAAATTAGAGAGGAGTCTACTTTATATGGAGGTGGGGTCAGGGAATGCCTAATTCAGAAGGTGATGCAGGTAGAGACCAGACACAAGTGAGGGCTTAAGCCATGCTCCCAGGGGAAGTGTTTTCTAGGAAGGAAAAAAGTGTGTAAAGGTCCTGTGTTAGGAGCTATTTGGTACATTTAAAGACAACAAGGAACAAGTGTGCCTTTTGGAGTAGAGTGAACAATCAGCGGGGAGAGATAGAGGACAAGATTATAAATGTGGTATGAGTAAGGACAAGAGCATATAACATAAAGCAGTAATTGGGTAGAAAAGTTTTGAGGTATAAGCTAGGCCACAGGGTTGTTTAGCAACAAATGAAAAATGGAATATTTTTTGGTATGTATTGTACACTAGGTAGAGAATATGCCTGACAAGATTAGAACAAAACCATCCTTATTTGTCCTTTTTGTGGGAGAAAATAGATGGAATGACAATAAGGAGAAAGAGAAATCAGATTTTACTGCAGAGCCAGTAAAGTGAAGATGATAATGATAAAATTTATAGAGCACTTTAAATGCATTATTCCTTTAATCTTCAATTTCCTAATTTGTATGTGAATTATAAAGGGGGTAAACAGTTTTCCCCAGATCAAGCTGGAATTTACTCTCGTCCAGCTGCAGAATCTAAACTCTTGATCACAACAGTTGGCTGCCAAAGAGGATTTAGAAGCCCAGGTTCTGTAAGAACCCAAGTAAATTAGGCTCATAATGTATGACCAGAACTAAGTAGGATTTATGTGCTAAATTAAACAGTTTGCTCTTTCAATTCTGTCATATCCTACTAATGTGTCAGGCTCATTCTGTAGTACAGTTGACTTTGGAACTTGCACTGCTTGAGGCATGAGATTCCAAGAGGTACAGTAAAGAACCTTCTTGGTATCTATAAACAACTGGTTGAATATAAGTGTGGTGAATCACTACCTGGGAAGGTGTATTCCCATGATGTGTCCAAATCATATCGGTATGTCCATGGTTTGGTCTCTAGTTAATGACTGCTGCCAAGAATGCAGAGGTTTATTCTGAGATGACAATATCCAATTATGTGGGAACATTGTGGGAATGATGGCACCCAAGAAGAAGCCAACTCTCAAGAATGCAGAAGTATTTTAGAGTGACAGGATGCAAGAATCCAAAGCATTAGCATCTGAGGTATCCCCAGCTTTTTTTCCTCTCTGGTGCTGGTTAGGAAAAGAGAGCCACTGTGAGCATTATGGAAATAAGAGGTTCACTGTAGGAACTGAACATTATGTGATTGGGGGTGGACTGAGAGTAAAGTACTGGAAGACTTCTAGAAGGCCATAGAAATGGTCACTGTGGAAGACAGCCTACCACATCTGGCCTCCTTGACCGCCTAGGAATAATGGTTTCTTCTTTGTTCCCATCTAAATCTCACACAATTTTCCTTCATTGGCACATTCTAGAACTATATAGAAAGGGTTTCTGGGAAATGCAGCTCCTAGACTTTGAGAAGTATGGAAATCATGATGATGTCAACTGAAATAGAATCTCTGTAGGTGCAAGTACCAAAGTGATAAGGAAATCTCAAAAGTGCTCTCACTGATACCTTCCCCCCTTTTTTTTTTACCTGCATCCTTATTCCAAATTGCATAGAATCCTCATTTTTGATTAACATAATTTTCATCTATACCCTCCCATTGTGCATACAGGGAGGAGTTTGTTTAACTGTAGCTTCACCCCAATACACCCCAATGTATTTTTCTATTTCTGTAACTTTTCTAAACTATTACCAGTTTCCACAAGCTATGTTCAACACCAATTTCACTCTCTACTTTTAAAGAAAATAATGATTATTTCTTCATTTCCTGTGACACCTTCAAAACCTTATCTTCTTTGGCACTCTTCATGATCTCCTCACTTTCTCTTGCAGTGAGAAAAGATTCCAAGTCTGATTCAGGCCTAATCCTTGGTGTTCTGGGTCCCAACATCTCCCATATGCTCACGGAATTTCCTTCCTTGACAGTTTCATTTGACAGCACTGTTCTTGATACTGTCTCTTTTCTTGGTTTCTGTAATACCACTGTCATCTTATTCTCTTATTGTTTTTTTTTATTCTTTACTGTGATAACCCACTTTTTTCTCTATGCACACTTTAAAGATTTTATTCCCTTGCATACTGTCCTCTCTTTTCTTTATTTACATACTTTTTATGAGAGACTTACTCATAAGTAACCTTAACCTAATTTGATTATGACTGATAAATCTACCTTTATTCAGAACTTCAAACTTGCATATTGAACTGTCCATATCTCCACCTAGATGTCATATGAGGTGGATTAAATTGCTGTAACAAAAAGAATTAAAAGTTAATGTCTTAAAGAAAAATAAGTATTTATCATGTAAATGGCCCAAAGTGAGTGTTCAACATTAGCAAACAACTCTGATACATGAGGGACCCCAGCTATTGGATGCTCTATCATCCTCTATTTGAGATTTCATAGATCATTCCAGTCCTCACCATTCCAAACAGTATATGAGAGAAGAAACAGATTCAAGATCAGAGATATCTTCTTAAGCAAGTAAGAAAGAACTTGCACATGTTGTTGTTGGTCACATTCTACCAGCAAAGAGTGACTAGGAAATGTACTCCCAGTGGAGGATTGGGCCACTGCATCCTAGCTACTGTTAAGCAGAAAAAGGAGAAAACAGATTCTGCTAGATAATCAGCAATCTCTTCTTTAAGTATCAATATGTAGAAAATGTATTTAATAATTTTTGCTATTTTGATGTTCTCTTCATATAGTCTCTTTTTCTGTTTATCCCAGTCTATACTGTAGCACACAAGAGAAAACCAAGTTCATCCTAAACTCCACTCTTTCTCACTTTAAAGCTAATACATCAGGTTCTTTGTTACTGTCTAAATATTCCCTTGAACCATCCTCTGTCTCCACTCCAACTGCTTTTCTTACCTGGATTTCAGAAATAGCTTCTTATGTGATCTATACTTGCTTTCAGTCTTGCCATCCTTTAAATAATTGATTGCCTAACCTCTAGGATGAACTTCATAAATATACAAATTGGATTATAGGACTTCTAAATCCTTTAGTAGTTACTCAGAGGTTTGGATAAAACCCAAACTTCTTAGCATGGGATTAGGAAGCCCTTTGTGAGTTGATGCTTAATAAATATTCATTGAGTGAATAAATCATCCAGCTCTTGTCTACTGCTTTGATCTTGTCAGATACCACTCCTTTGAGCCTATCCATGCCAAAATGTGAGAAAGTTCTGTAAGTTCTTTTTACTTGCTATATTGTTTCATGCCTCAATGCTTTCTCTAGAGCTAGTCAAGTATTGTGTGTCTTTTGAGGAATGTCTACATGCAACATAGTGCCTGTCATAATCTGCTGTAATTTTGTCTTTATGTGCATTGTTTGAGTGTGTATGTTTATTGTTTATCATATACACATTCAGGCATATCCTGGTTGCCCTCACAAAGCACGCAGTATAACAGGCAAATTGGTATTAAACAGTACATGAATAAAATCTAAACACTGATTTCTATGGGCAACAATTACAGAACACTAGGACACAACATCAGAGACACCTAATTGTGCAAGTTTGGGCATGTTCAGGGTGGTATGACTGTAGATGATTGATACTTAATTTAGATTGGGTATTAGAGGACAAGAAAACCTTCTTTGAGAAAATGATATTTAAGCAAAAACCTAGAGTTTAACTTTGGTACTTGCTACTTTCTCTTTTTCATCTTCCATTTACTTCTTAACCTATGGCTTGGGGTTTATGTGCATGTTTTTCTCTTCTCAAGTTACATAGCCCCATTCCCTCCCAACATTCCCTTTATGTTAAATTTATATTAAAATTCTTAATGAATTTTAAATATATTTACCTTTACTAGTATCTTGTTTAAAATGTGTCATTGTTAACTGAATCCATATTCTAATGTGGAGATCTAGCTGCATAAGGTAGAAGAATGCCACTATCTCCCTTATTCTTTTTTTTTTTTTTTTTTTTTTTTTTTTTTTGCGGCACCGGAGATTGAACTCGCAACCTCGCGCCTGCCAAACAGGCGCTCAAGCCACTGAGCCAAACTCCCAGCCCTGGTTTTTTGAGGCAGGGTCGCACTATGTAGCTCAGACCGGCCTTGCACTCGCGTTGTAGCCCAAGCTGGCCTCGAACTCACAACGCTCCGCCTACCTCAGCCTCCTGAGTGCTGGGATTAAAGGCATGCGCCACCACGCCTGGCTTATCTCCCTTATTCTGAAGTCAGACTTCTAAGTTTTTCCTAAGATCATATTGAATGTTAGGCAACTACATAACAGTATGAAATCAGACTGAACTGACGTTAGAGAAAACAGCTGCTAACCTGCTTTAATCCTATCTTTCCTTGTGCTGCTGAGTTTCGGACTCAAGCCAAGAATTTTGCATTTTTTCCCTGTAAACATGTCTTGTTTTATTTAGTCCATCAATCCAACCTGCTAAGATATAAAAAAGTGATTCTAATCTTAAAGTATTTACATTATTCTTCCCATCTTTATGTCACCTGTAAATTTGAAGTTTTGGAAATCAGTATGCAAGTCATTAATAAAAATGGTAACTACAATTGGTCATGGACAGAACACTAGCATGACACTACAGGCTTGCTTAAGAAAGATACTGATTCATTAATCACCACCTTTATTTTAGTCAATTATATAATTGCTTATGCAATCAAAATTTCTTCAACTTTTTCACAAGGATTAGAGATCTTGTCAAATGCCCTGCTGCAGTTCACTGATACCCTTTGAAGCATAATATGATCATGTAAATTTAAATTGGGAATGAGAATACTTTTATTTTGCTAAGATGAAATGCACAATGAACATGGCTTTTATGCAAAGTATAATCACAGAACTTGAATCAGTGACTGGGAAATGGGACTTTTAGGAGACAGGGTTTTAGAAGAAAAATTTGAAAGTAGAGTAATAAGAACAATATGCAGCAATGTGAGAGGCTGTGAGTTGTGGGCAGCAGAAGAGATTTCAAAATATGAATACAGGAAAATAAAAGAACCAAGTTAAGGGAAGGGATTCAATAGAATATTTGTTACATATCTTCCTTATTTAGTATTGAAATAATTCTATGATGTACATATTGAGGCTTGAGGAATTTAAGTATATTGTCTAAGATGTAATAGCTCATTAAGGGTGAAACTGATTTCAAACCAGATTGCCAACTCAAAAAGTCTGAGAGGCTTTTTTACACTAGACTCTCAGTTTAGGGAAAGTGTTTTTATTTTTTTACTTTTTTGATTTTTGGAAATTTTTTTTTTGGAAAACTTTTTTTTGAAAACTTTTCTTTTTATTTTTGGGAAGAGAGAATGTTTTTAGAAGGAATCTAGAAAGTTAATATCCAGCATATGGGTAGTATCAAAGGCAACAATTCAAAACAGTCTCAGAGGAGAGTATCATTTCTTCAATGTGTAAGAAAGCTACATTTGGTTTTTAAATTTAGAAGTCTTTCAGTGAAGTTTTTGGGGTCTTCTATATAGAGTATATGCCATCCACTAATAATGATATTTAACTTCTTTCTTTTTTATCTATATTTATTTCTTTCTCTTGTCTAGTTGCTCTGGCTAATGTTTCCAGAGCTATATTGAATAGGAACAGTGATAGTGTACAACCTTGTCTTGTTCCTGATTTTAGAGTGAAAGTTTTCAGTTTTTGACCATTTAGTATAATGTTGGCTGTTGGTTTGTCATAGGTGGTTTTCATAAGACTGAGATGAAGACTACCTATTCCAAATTTCTGTAGGATTTTTATCATGAATGAATATTAGATTTGTCAAAAGCTTTTTCTACATCTATTGAGATGATCATGTGGTTTTTGTCTTTGGTTCTGTTGATACAGTATATTACATTTACTTATTTTTGTATATTGAACCACCCCTGCATCTGTGAGATAAACCCTGCCTGGTCATGGTATATAATGTTCTTGATGATTTGCTACATTCTGTTTGCCAGAACCTTATTGTGGATTTTTATGTCTATGTTCATTAAGGAGATTAGCCTGTAGTTCATTCTTTCTTTCTTTTTTTTTTTTTGGTTGAATTCTTTTCTGGTTTTGGTATCAGCATAATACTTGCTTCCAGGAATGACTTTGGAAGTATTGCTTCCTTTTCAATTTCATTAAAGAGTTTGAGGAGTAGTGGCATTAGATCTTCTATAAGTTTCTTGTAGAATTCAGCAGTGAATCCATTAGGACTTGGGCTTTTCTTTGTTGGTAGGTTTCATTAACTGATTTTGGGTTACTGAGAATTTTCGTATCTTCTTGATTCAGTTTTGGTAATTCATATGTGCATTTCTTCTGTGTTTTACATATTATAATACAGATTCTCAAAGTAGGCATTAATAATCTTCTGATAATTCTGTTGTGGTTTCACCCTTTTCATTCTTAATTGCATGGATTTGAATCCTTTTTTTCCTTTCTTTGATCAGGATGGCTAAGAGTTTGTCAATTTTATTTAGTCTTTGAAAGAAACATTTCTTCAATTCATTGACTCATTGTATTGCTTTCTTAGTTTTAATTGTATTAGTTTCTGCTATGATTTTTATAATTACCTCCTTCATATAAGCTTTGGGCTTGACTTACTCAACATTAGGTTGTTTATTTAAGCTTGCTTGGTTTTCATGATGTGGGAATTCACTGCTATAAATTTCCCTGGTAGGACTGCTTTTATTGCATCACATAAGTTCTGGTGTGTTGTGCTGGAAGTCACATAACTGAATATAAAGTCAGCACTCAAAAATCAGTAGCATTCATGTACACAAATAACAAACTCATTGAGAGAGAAATGAGGGAAATCACACAATAGCATTGAAAAAATGAAATAAGAATCAATCTAACAAAGGAAGTAAAAGATCCATACACTTAAAATTACAGTTCTCTGAAAAGGTGATTGAAGAGGATATCAGAAAATGGAAGGATATCCCTTACTCATGGATAGGAAGACCCAACATAGTGAAAATGGCTATACTCCCGTAATTGTTATACAGATTCATTGAAATCCTGAGTAAAATACCATTAACATACCTCGCAGAACTAGACAAAACATTCCTAAAATTCATTTGGAAACAGAAGAGACCTAGAATAGCAAAAACAATTCTGGGCAACAAAGGTAAGGTGGAAGGCATTAAAATCCCTGACTTGAAATTATACCACAAAGTCACTGTAATAAAAACAGCATGGTACTGACAAAAATAAACAAACTTGAAGGTGAATGGAACAGACTAGAAGATTCAGAAACAACTCCAGACACACTTAGCTACCTTACATTCAACAAAGGAGCCAAACACTTTCACTGGAAGAGAGATAGGTTCTTTAATAAACAGTCCTGGAAAAACTAGCTTTCCACAAGCCAAAGACTAAAACTAGACCCATTTCTTTCACCATACACTAAACTAAAATCAAAATGGTCAAAGCTCTAAGTATTAAAACAGAAACACTAAATCTGGTGGAAGGCAGAGTGGGTAGAACACAGATGTAGGCAAAGACTTTGTGAACAAAACCCCAATCACAGGGAAAATATTACAAGGAATCAACAACTGGGATCTCATCTTATTAAAAAACTTTTGTACAGCAAAAGAAATCATCAACAGAATAAAGAGACAACCAATAGAGCATAAAAAATTTGCCATCAGTTCCTCAAAGGACTGTTATCTACAATATATAAAGAACTAAAAAAAATGTAAAGACCCAATCGAAAATAACATCTGAAATGAATGGATACATTTCAAATGAAGTAGGCATGGTAAATACATACTTGAAAAAAATTTTAAGATCAGTGGTCATTCAAGAGAGACAAATTAAGACAATGCTGAGATTCTATCTCATTCTAAAAAGAATGATTATTATCACAAAATCAATCAATAACAAATGTTGACCGGTGGGGCTTTGGGGAAAAAGAATTATTCTCCACTGTTGGCGAGAGTGTCAACTGGTGCAACCACAGTTGAAAGCAGTGTGGAGATTCCTCAGAAAAAAACTGGAGCTCCCATTTGACCTAGGTATTCCCTTTCTTGGTATCTTCTCAAAGAATTAAAAGCACCATGCAACACTGATATACATACACCCATGTTTATAGCAGTGTGGTTTTTTGATAGCTAAGTCTTGGAGATAACCTAAATGCCCATCAACTGAGTGGACAGAGAAGATATAATCTTTTGTACAATGAACTACTACTCATCCATAAATAAGGATAAACTTGAGACATTTCTGGGTAAATGGATGCACCTTGAGACCATACTCTTAAGTAAAATAAATCGGATGAACATGTGTAAATATCATGTTGTTTCTCTGTTATGAGAAATTGAAAGTTTAAATAAGGAACAAAATGTGTAATAGACACTGTGAAATAGAAAATTTTCAAATGGGAAGGGAATCTAGGGAGAAGGGAGAGGCAAAGGAAGGGAAAAGAAAAAATTAGAAAAGAAGGAAAAAATGGAAACAAAGCTTTTGTAAATAAAGAGGGGGAGGGGGTTGTAGAAAGGGAAGGGGAATAGGAAAAAAAAGAATCAAGGTATATCATATGCAGGTTGAATTCCCTATGATGAATGTGATCATTATGTATATCTAAAATGTACCAATAAACTTAATTAATTAATAAAAGCATTATTAAAAAAGCTATTTTGAAATAGTGTTGGTTCAACCTTAAAGTGCAGATAGAGTTGGAAAGAAGAAGGTACTGGGACATATTTTAGGTCTAAGACTAAATAAATGAATCTTCTAGCTAGGGGAAGGGGCTGATTCATAAATTAGTGACTGAAGTTGAGCTTTGGGCTTGACATAGATGTTCCTTATAGTAAGATAAACTTGGTGAGAAAGTAGATTGTGCTGGGACCAAAACTAGGAGCATGTTCTGTAGACAAATGATGATAGATGAGCTGGCTATAGGAGGGATTACTAAATATATGCTTTTTTATCACTCATTTTCTAGGTGAGGAGATTGGGGGCCAAAAACATTAAATGACTTACCTGAGGGTATATAGCCAATGTGTATCTAACTGTACAGCCTACTGTAGCATGGATACTGTGCTGCCTTCTCAGATGTCACCTCCGTGAAGCCTTCTGTGGTTCACCATGGTAGCCACACATTTCATTTTCTGGGATCTCATAGATCTAAGATGTAGTCTCATAAGTATGTACATTATTTAATTGCCTTACATTGTTGTTCTTCTTTTATTTTCCACACAGCTACAAGCTCCTTGAGAGCAGAATTGAAATCTTGTATTCTACCACCCTCCTATACCAGCACAGTGCATGGAATCCAGTGACTATAAAAGTTTGCCGGGTGAGTGTCTTACAAGTTAAGTTATTTTTTCCAAGTAAGAATCACCAACTCTGAATCACTTAGGCAGGATAACGTGGAGACTGGAGAACTATGTCCAAAAAAATGTAGGCTGGATATGGTAGTGCACACCTATAATCTCAGCACTCTGGAAGGCTGAGGCAGGAAGATACAAGTTTGAGCTTGGCCAGGGGACCTTAGCAGCTTAGAGTCAGGGTCTTCAAAAAAAGCTGGGGATGTAGCTCAGTGTGAAGGCACTGGGTTCAATTTCCAGTACCAAAATGAAATGTAGACAAGAAATTAAGGAAATCAGGTAACAGAGAAAAAAACTCAGGATTTGGTTGAGTGCAAAAATAAATTTAGTTACCAGATATAAGACACTTAAAACTATAGAAACAGTATGTTTATAAAGTCATAATGTCTGCTATCATTATGCGAGTTGGGTCTTGAAGGTCAGCAGGTTTGCAAACTGAAGGAAGAAGTCCAAGGTGTACAAAGGCCCCTAGCTGATAGGGTATGATGTGTTAAGAGAGTTTGTGGAAGATCAATACAGCCAGAGTATAATGTATACCAAGGAGGGAGTAAGAGGAGTAAAAAATAGTCAAAGCTGAGTCTAGCAAAGAAAGAAGAAATCAGACTGGATAGGTCCTCTTTGTGGTTATCAGAATAAAGCCTTTGTTTAAGATTTACCTTATGGGCAAAGGGGAATCAGTGGTAGCTTCTAAATGGGGTAAGTGATGTGTCCACTACACACAGGGTCTATTGGATTGTGAGTTGCCTGAGACACGTTTAATCACAAATAACTGTGATTCCCTGCTGGGAACACAGAAGGACAGGCAAAAGACTGGAAGATACCATGCTGACTCCTGAATACTGTTGAGGATACACATGAAAATTGCATAAGAATTTACATGCAACTCTTGACCACAACTTTATAGAGACGCATTTGAGGCTGTGCCTGCTAAAGTGACCCTCAGAATATGAAGTTCATCAGAGAAGGCTCCTTAGAGGAGGTGAATCATGAGGTTGGTTTGAAAGAGGGGATCATGGTTTGTCAGAGCCTCTTGTTTTATCAGTGAAGGACCAGAGAAGGGGAGTGTCTGACTGATGGTCAAACTGCAGAATTCTGATGGCTGGCATCTGCTGTGATAGTTTTCCAGTAAGTCATGCTGCCACCACATAAAGCCTCGACTTGCAAGACCTGGCTCTATGTCAGGGAGAGCAGCCCAAATATAGCTCTAGGGCCATCGTGAGGAATACCTCATGAAAACAGTCATAAATTCACATACAAGATTCACATCCCTTGTAAATGTTCTTTGACAATGCCCATGTGTGGGTGAGAGACTCTTTATGAGCTCTGCAAGGTTGAAACTACCTTGTAAAGACTCAGGGCAACTTCTGGAAAGGAGAAAATCCCACTGTGGAGCACGTGTGTGTCTGCCCATATGATCAACAAAATCCCAGCTCCCCAGCCTCCTTGATCAGAGCAAACAGCCTGTTCAAGGACTTGCTAATGATTTTTAAGAAGCACTTATTTTCTGGCTTATGAAAGTAATCATGCTCAAAATAGAAACATTGGAAAACGTAAAGAAGGAAGTAAAAGTATCTTAAATTTTACTAAACTTCATGAGTCGCTGCTAACATTTGGCTTATAGTTTTTCGTGTTTCATTTATTTTTGTGTATTTATGTATATGTGTATACGTACTACAGAAATGCATATGTATATATAATATGCGTTACTCTTGTGGTAAAACATACACAGCATGAAATTCACCACTTTAGCCATTTTAAACTGCTTTGTAAGTTGTCTTTATGTGAAAAATCTTCAAAGTTAAAACTTTGTCCATTGTTCGGTTATTCTCAGCAACCTGCTCCTGAGCTCTGATAAAGCTTATCTTCTTTTGTGCTCCCTGATCTTCTGGGTCAGAGGCATTTTGGGAGCATTCCACTCGTCTTGTTAACTTCTCTCCTGGGCTTTTCTCATAGACTGGATTTTCTCCTATAGTACCATGAGTATTCTTATACATCTCCTCCACATTTGGAGTCACATATCCTTTAGTTATCAAGAAAACGGTTTCTTACAATCATCTTCATCTGCTTCCATTAGGTACCACATTCAATCTGCAGTGTTCTGGCCCATGATGTGCTTATTATACTTGTGCTTTAAATTCCTTGCTTTCAGAATCATACTCAGGGAGTTGCTTAGTAACTTGAGAAACGAACAAGCTCCCCAAAACTTTATTGCTAGTAGTTGTTCTGGGAAGACCTGCATCCATCCCAAAAGTAGGTGAAGACCCTTCATTACCCATCAGTGCTTTCCATGCTATGTTCATATCCAGTCATCTCCATTTGTCTTTTGTAGATCTTGTCCATGTCAAACCTATTGAGAATCCTGTGGACCAGTAGCAGGACAGTCAAATATGCTGCAGGAAAATTTATCAGGCCAACTTTCATAGCATATTTTGGTAATTCATATTCATATGCTGTGCATTTTCCTTGTAGATTATCATATCCCCTTCCATACAGGTGTATACAATCTGACATACTCAAACTATCATCTTATATTTGGACATTCACTTACATCTATCCTGGGTCGCTAAATGCTTCCAAGCATGATAATCGGTTTTAACTGTCTTCTTCTAAATTTCACTTGATATCTGTCTTATTTGATGATTTGGTTTTGTTTCATGGTACTGGGATTCAAATGTAGAGGCATTCTACCCCTGAGCTACATTCTTGGCCTTTTTATTTGGCACAGGTCTTGCTATGTTTCCCAGTCTGGCCTCAGACTTGGAATCCTCTAACCTCAACCTCCCAAGTAGCTGGGATTACAGACATGCACCACTATGTCCAGCCTTACTGGGTCTCTCTTAAAATGGCCTTAACTTGACAAGGGTGTTTGAACTCTTTTTAAGGGCAAACATCTTTGATATTAAGTGCATTCACACTGTTGGGTGACCATTACCTCAATTCATTTCCAGAAACTTTTTCTCTTCCAAACCAAGCTCTGCAGCCACTGAATCTTAGGTTCTTATCTAATTCTTCTCCCAGCCTCTGGCAACCCCATTCTAGGTTCTGCATGAATGTGACTGCTCTGAGTCCTTCATATAAGTGGGGCCACACTTGCAGTGTCCCATTCTTTACAACTTGCCAGTTTCATTTAGTATAAATATCCTTAACATTCATCTACACTGTAGTCTGTTTTAGAATTTCCTTCATTGTAAAGTCTAGATAATATTCCATTGTGTTTATGTACAGAATCTTGTTTATGTTTTCCTTCATTTACAGAGACTTGAGCTGCTTCTATATTTTGGTTATGAACAGTGTTGCTAAGAACATAACTGTGTGTAGTTCAGACTGGCCTTGAACTCACTATGTAGCCCAGGCTGACTTTGAAATCACAGCAATCCTCCTGGCTCAACTTCCCAAGTTCTGGAATTACAGATGTGTAGCTCCACACATGACTGCAATATAGTTTTAAAATTGATGATATACTCTTAATTTTGTTTTAATTGTGTACATTTTTAAATGTCATGGTAGCTTCTTAAATACAATTTTAAATGACTGCCTAGTATTTACTTGCTATTTTAGTATTTATTCTACCCTTGAACAGTTTAACTGCCTCCAGGTTTTCACTACTGCAGTGTTATAATGAGTATACAAACCTTTGAAGACTTATCTGATTGTTTCCTCAATATAATAAATTCCTAGACATAAAATAAGAAGTTTTGAATATTTTAAAAATTCTTGATATATATTCATGACTTTTTAATAAAGCGTGCTCCCATTTACCATTTAACTCCCTATTTGTCAAAAAAAAAATCATTATTTTTCCAAACTGGGATTCCAGGTAACCCATCGACAACATATTTCTGGTCCTGGATTCTCACAAACTTATTGAACTGAAATTGTGGATATAGGAGACAGGTTAAAAATAGGATTTCAGAAGGTTTACAGAAGAAAATAATGAGAACTGGCAGTTACTTGAGTGAGGAAATAGAAGTACACTGGGCAGAGTGGAGGGGCTAGGTGCAGATGAGAGAAGAGAGAACATGGGAAACTTGTGCATGAAAATTGAGTCTTATATGCTATGTCTCTCTTAACTATTCTTTTTTTTTTAATTTTGAATAGAATAAAACCAAACAAAATAAAACAGAATAGAGTTAATCAAAACAAAACAGTTGGAGTCTGCACCATTCGTGGACTGTAGGGGGAGAGAACCAGGGGCCTCACCAGAAGGTCATCTCTGACTGGAAACCAGTGCCATGTGCCAGCTGCTGCTGGAGTGGGGACAGCCACACCCAAGCCTCTCTCCCTGAGTCTGCGTCATTTGTGAACTGTGGGGCCGAGTGGCGAGGAGAGATCCAGGCCTAACCAGGAAGCAATCTGGCCTAGGAAACCATATCATTTTCATTGTTTTGTTCGATTGGGTTTTATTCTCTTATTTTGTTTGATTACGTTAAATCTGATGACATGAGCAGCTATTTGAAAGATAACAAGACATATTATGGTAGCCATTTTGAATTTACTAGTGGCTTGAAGTCCTTTATTGCATTCACTGTTTTGGTTTTATTATTTCTATTCTATTCTGTTCTTGTTGATTTTTACTATGTCCAAAAGTATCTGCAGCTATTTTGAAGACAAGAAAAGGCATTATGGTAACTATTGTATAAGGTTTTGAAGTCCTGTATCACTAATGCTGGTTTGTTTTTGATTGGTTTTATTCTGTTTCATTTTCCTTGGTTTTCTCCTCTTTAAAATAAAATTTAAAAACAAACAAACAAACAAAAAAACAGTGAACATGATATAGGACTTAAAAGCAAAATAATAGGAAATCAACAATGGCCACTGTAATGCCTCTTGTTATCTTCAAAGTAGCTTCCTGTATCATCAGTCATAATAAAATCAAACAAAATAAAACAATGAAAGCAATATAGGGCCTCAAAACAAGATAATAGGAAATCAACAATGATTACAATAATATATTTTTTGTTATCTTTAAAAAAGCTGCCCATACCATCAGATATAATAAAATCAAATGAAACAAAACAGAACAGAACAATGAAAACAATATAGGGCTTCAAAACAAGATAATAGGAAATTAACAATGGCTACTGCCTTCCCTATTTAGACATTTCCTACCCTTTCACTTTCACAATATCTATTTTTCATTTTGTATCCCACTAACTCCTTCAGCTTTTTTATACTAGAGAGATAACCCAATGTTCACCCATGCGATTCTGAACCATTTCACCTATGAGCATGATCACAAGTTGCATCCATTTACCTATAAGAGCCTTGAGTTTATCTTTCTTTGGTTATGGCTAACTGGAGTTCTATATGCCTCACTTTTCTCTATGTCAGGTCCTTTTCCTGTGATTGGTAAGTTTTCTGCTATTACTTCTGTGAATAATCTTTTTATTTCATTTGTGTTGACCCCTGCTTTTTTGCTGACACCTATCAATCTTATTTTTCTTCACGTTGTCTTACAGCCATTGAATTATTATTTCCTGGTTCCTTGTGATTTTTAAGAGATCCTTCCTTTCGTGGTTGCTAGCTGCAAACCTGTCTTCAAGGTCTGAAAGTTTATCTTTAGTTTCTTTCAAGTGGTTTTGCAGCTTTCAATGGAGTTCTTAATTTCTTGGATATCTCTTTGAATCTGCTTCATGCACTCTAAATCTTTCTTATATTGTTCATTCAAGGTGTCCCTTATTTTCCTATGCTCTTCTATTTTTTATCTATGTCTTCTTTAGATATGCTCAACAATTCTTTTATTATGTTTTTCATTTCTTCTTTTACCTGAGATAGTATTTCTGATCTAATTTGTTTCACAGCCTCATGAAGTTGTTTCTTTACTTCAGTTGCTATCATTCAGAAACTTCAAGTGTGCAACTTCCAGTCTCTTCCATATTTACATCTCCTAGACTTGCTCTGCATGGGTTGGAGGCCAGAGACTGCCTTTTGCTTCTTTGTCTTGACATTTTCCTGGGATTTTCCAGACAAGCAGGTTGTGAGGTCCCAGGCACTTCTCATATGGGCTATGATTTCTCTGAGGCATGACCGGCTGGTTCTCCTGGCCAGTGCTGGCTATGAATACCCAATGGTGGCCAGTGGGTGTGCTGGTACTTGGCTAGCTGCTGCTTTTCCCAGCCCAAGCTGGCTACCTGCAGGAAGCTCCTTGATGGTGGCTAGTGTGTGCATGAGCACAAGGCTGGCTTCTGTTTCTCCCCAGACTGGCCACTGTTTCTCCTGACCTGCACTGCTTACCTATGGGAAGTGTCCCCAGTGGCGGCTGGTACATCTCTCTCAACTATTCTGTAAGGTAGAT
Organism: Dasyprocta punctata; assembly: GCA_004363535.1. Taxonomy (NCBI): domain Eukaryota; kingdom Metazoa; phylum Chordata; class Mammalia; order Rodentia; family Dasyproctidae; genus Dasyprocta; species Dasyprocta punctata. Next base: position 17,997 of record RJWM01005383.1, read on the forward strand.
GTTTTGAGCCTCATATTCCAGCAAGGGAACCAAAGTTCACAATAAGGCCTCAGGTTGCACAAATGATAATTTCTTGGGCTAGTATTCAATCCAGGTCTGTCAAACACTCTGACATCATGGATAAGCATTGACCTTGATATCTTTCCTGTACATAATGATATTCTCAGGATATGGCCAGCACTCTGAGATATAGGAGACATAGGAGTTTCAAGGTCAAAACTGAAAACTCTTGGCCTGTATTTTATTATTAGCTCCTGAATCTGGAGAGAGGTCAGAGATGCCACTCTGTGTGTGGGTACTGAAAAGTGCCTCCATTTAGTGGATGGTCAAATTCCCCTGTGCAGAAGTGTGGGCTTAGCACTTGTGGCATGCCACAAAACTAGATAGACTGATTTCACCAGATCCTGCAACTCACAGTAAGCCACCTATAGCCCTCACATCCACCTAGTAGAGCTGCTTATGTCAGGGTGTAGAGTGCAAAGTCAACCAGATTATCTGATAGCAAAGGCCTAGAGAAGGTTACAGAAGATCAGAACCAGTTAAGTGAGAAAGATTAGGTCATGGTTGGAAAAAACATGTATCTGTGGTTTACCTCAGATTACTGCTTTGGTGCTGCTTAATTTGGTGATAACCTATTGTATGTGAAGGTGTGACTTAATTTTCCATTGGTTATGCATAAGATGGTATAATGAAATTTTACAACATCTATTCATAAGACAAACAAATACTTCAATGGTAGGTATTGCTAGTGATCTTATGAAATAACAGACAGTAGTTGGAGTAATGAGCTCCTGCCGGGTGTGTCATGGAAAATTGAATTGGAATTTAGTTGTCTGTTTTATAAAGCAATTATTTGTTTATGGTGAATGGTAGACAATGGAGAAGATCCCTGATGAAATAATAGAGGGTATTCAGAGGGAGAAGTTTGTGGCTATGGGGAGTAGAGCTCCATGATATACGTTTCTCTTTGTATTAAAGAATGCTGACCAAACAGACACTTGCAGGATTAATGATGACTATAGTAAAGCCATCTGGACTCATATCAAGCCAGGATTGGTCTAGAGAGGTCCACTGGCAGAAGGATTAGATTTTTACATTTCAAGTTAAGATTCCTGGGTTATTTTAATGCACTTCTTACTGCATTTATTACCTTTATGTTAGCTCCTTGCTGGAAAGAGTAGGTCTGCTTCATTTTATATAGGCCCAGAACAAAAGTGGTGCTCATAAATTCACAGTCACACACAAATCAGTAGATAACATAGCATTTTTAGTATTTATGATTAGTTATATTTGTGATTAGCTTTGAAAAGTCAGGTAGATTTCAGCCCATGTATGCAAATTTTTCTTTGTGGATGTTGATTTTCCTTTGGAACAAAAACACAGAACCCATGCAATGAAATGTATCATAAAACAACAATGAGAAAAAAAAAGATTATTTTTGTTGATGTTCCTGGTTGCTCTAGTTTGTTAAACATTTGTTTCAAAATTAGATATAATCCTTGCAAAAATGGTTGATTGTGCCCTATTCAACCACACACCTTCCTTTCCTCTCCCTGAATTCAGTGGGAAAATAAGCTAAGTATTCATCACCTACCTTTTTATTTAAAAGTGTAATAATCTTGAGAATGAGAGAGATTCTCAGTCTCTCAAGAGAGAATCTCGAGATTGAGAAGTTGATTTTTCCCTAATGGACAGAACTGGGGCTTGTGAGAGAAAAGGGAGGGTTGGTGTTGTATCTGTACATTTAGTATAATACTGATTCATCCCTAATTCTAAAATTTTTCTTTGAGATGGAAATTCTTACAGGTAAGGATTGGCCAAAGAAGCTACCAAAAGTCACAGTTATCCCCATGGGAAGAAAGCCCAGATTCTGGGACTCTTCTACACCTATCAAAGTCTATCTAATTAGGACAACTGTAACTTCTCTACCTGCAAACATTCTTTGCTTTATAAACGAAAAATGCTTCATTCCATTCTTAAAGTTTGTTGAGGACTTACCATGCCATATACTAGTATATGGATCTACTATGAGGAGATACAATTATTTTCTTTAATTGAAAGGTAAATTAATTTAAGACAAGTAACTTGGTCAAGGGCACCTCTTGTGAGGTGCACAGTGGAGGTGTGAACCCTGGTAGACTTGCTCCCTAGCACCAAGTTTTAATGGTCAAACTGTTTGAAACAGGTGGCTCTAAATCATGGAAGCTATTCTGGCCTGAGTCATTATCATGGATGTTTGTATAATGTATATGTAAATATAAATTGCATAAGGTATAATTTATATTTTGCATATAGATTTATGATTTGTAGATCTCTGTGTATAAATTTGCATATATAGACATACATTTTCTTAGCGATATTTATATGATAATTTTCATATAAAGGAGGGTCTAGAAGGGATTAAATAACAGTGGTTTCTTTTCTGGGCAATAGTATTGTTGATTTTTAAAAATCATCTCTTGTTTGTGTCCTTTATGATTTTTCTGTGATAAATATATAATGGTTTGCAGATAAATTTGTGTTTCATTTTTTAAGAACATTTAAAAATATGCATTGACAGGGGTTCTTGTCTGCTCAGTTCAAGATTGTACAAAGCCAAGGCTGATGTAGGTTACTTGGTCTGGTGTAGCACCTGCCTGCCTGCCCGCTTTCGTTTTCCAGACAGAAGAGCAGAGACTTCTAATGATATGTGCTACTGTTGGTAACCAGGATGCCTCTCCAAGAAGCATTTTTCTTAAATGGAGCTGGACCCACTTCCTCACTTTGTGGTTTCAACTCTTTCTCAGTGAATCTCTAGTTAAACTAGAATCACATTCACCCAGAGCCATGAGCCTCAAAAATTTGGGTTTGTTTCCTACCACTGATGTAGGTCACTTAGCTCTGGGTGGCACACCTTTAGTGTTACCCTGCTTATATATGAGCTATAAATAATAAGTGCTGCCATCATCAGGGCTGGTAGGTGGACCCACAATGTTTCTATGAATGGCCAGGACAAGAGTAAGTGGCCCTAGTTTTGGTCTGTGGGTCTCCAGATAAATGTACAGACTGCCAGTTTCTGCCCCAAGGAGGAAGAGCTGTAGGATGTTTATCTCTCTGCCTTTCTGTAGGAACTGCACCAGAAATGTGCCTTCCTAGGGAGATAATCATGTACTCATAAGGCCATCTCCAGGCACTGGAACCAAGGCTCTGTCTAGTGATATAGGTGGACATATACTTGGAGCCATTTGGCAATGTGAGTGGCTCAGTGAAGGGTACCCCCCAAACACTGAAACACGCACTATCAGCCAGGGGCTCACAGCTACCTGAGGTGGTTGCTGTTGAGGTTTCAAGACCATTTCCTCTGGGTGCACCTGTGCCTAAGGCCACACTACTGAGCCTGTTCCGTGTCAGATACTTCCCATCCCAAGGAAAGCAGATTTCCCCTAGGAGCATCTTTAAGGAATTAGTCTTAACTGTCACCAGGAGGCGGTAGTGGGCATACCTGATCTGCAGTAAGAGGAAGCTAACTGATTTGCAGGACCTTCTGAACAAGGTTTATACCTTAGTACGCCTGCTGACGGTGCTGCTTTACACACCATGACCAATGCGACTGGGGCAATGCGCTTTACACGAGTCAACAAAAATGCATGAATCAAAAGTAAGTAGATACCTTTCTATAGGTATCTACAATTTAAAAATGTGAAAAATGAAAATATGCAAATATTTAAATTTCTTAGAAATAAAACTTTGTGACTCTTCATAAAAATTATTTCTATTAAGAAACTTTTAATATAGATTTCCCCATAGCTGCAAAGAAGTCATATCTTAAAATCAGGTAAATAGACTACTATATCCAAATAATTTCAAAAACAAAATTGTAAAAACTTAAAAAATAATTCTCAGCAAAAAATTATATTTCAGGAGTGTATCGGTGGACTTTATTTAGTTTAATATGATGTGGAAGGATGATTTTTCTATCCTTCAAGACAAATGCTGAATCCATCTCTATGGACATCAGGACATCATCGGTGGGGATCCAAGGACAGGATCATCAATGATAACAACTGCTTCTTCCTCAGGGGCTACTCTAATTACCAGAGACTCTGGGCTTTTCTGATGAAGAGTTACAAAACACTGAATATAGGGAATTTCATTCCACTTTCCATGCTTTTTATAGAAGCAGTCTATCTGCAAAATAATTTTTTGATTTAAGCCGACATCCTTTACCAATTGTTTGCTATTTCCTAGTTTGTACTGGACTCAAACCATATTACAATAGTAGATAAGTGGTTCCTTTTTCAGATTGTCAGGTTTAAATTGTTCCTAGTGTTGTAGGATAAGGCCTAATGGTAAGGTTGCTGGGATCTATGGAGTGTTGCTCAGAATGTTTCCCATGGTACGTTTTGATGCCTACAGAAAGGGAAAAAACTATGTTTGGACTTCCCTTCAGAAGGTATCCATACACTGTAGGAGGAGGATCTGTGAGTTCACAAAGTTCCCCTTGTGATACTCAAGTACTTACCTAGTCCTTAGCCTTAGTATTTCCATAGCCTTAAGCTTAATATTTCCTTAGGAGCAGACATCTCTGCTCAAAGCAGTAGTAGTGACAATGGTTTTCTAGCAATCCTTAGCCTTAGAACACCCCATACTGTGGCCCACTAATTTCTTAGGAAGGATGGTGGAGCCCTCAGGGGCTTCCTTAGCCACTTGAGAAACAGATCAGAGTGAATCCCTGCAAGGGCTTCCCTGATTGCCTGGAAAACAGAATGTCTTACACTCATCATCTAAAGTAATTACCTGAATTTTAAAACAAGGGGAAATCCAAGCTAAGTCCCATATGTTCCCTGAAAGCAGAAGCTTTAGCTCTTACCTATGAGGGTGCACAAACCACAATCCATGTCCATTTATAAGCCTTACAAAAATAAAATAACAACTTTTTAAATTGGAAGAAATCAACAAATGCAGTGGCCAAAGGAATCTGAAGCAACTTCCTCATTTGCCATTGTCTCTATTGGGAGTTAGAGAGGTTGGAGATAAAATGAAGTACTTACCATCAAAAATAACTACAAGGGAGAGAACGATGTGCCCTTTGAGAACCCTCCATGTTGGGCCGAGAGGCAGCAACCAGAAGAAGCCCCGCCTGCCTCCCTGGTGAGTGTGCGCGACTGCGCAAACCCCAGGAAGAAAAAGAGATGTGTGTCCCATAGACCTACTGAAGTGCGGGCTACGAATCAAGGACCTCCTCCACCCCCGCCCCCGTGAGCAACCTGCTTGCTCAGAGGACCTGCTAAGTTCATAGCAACTAAGGTACACAAAGCAACTAAATGCTTGTATTGTTAGGTTATTTTGCAGGCCTGGTGCCCACAGTCTGAGCATTTCTTGGGTAGATGACATTGTGCAGTGTGGCAAATATGTGGGATTGTCCTCTGTCTTGTCCTCGAGCCCCAATATTGTTCTCAATGTTTTGCTTAATTTTGTTTAATTTTCGTTTCTTTTCCTTTTTTCTTTTTTTCTTCATTTCACATCCTGTTTTTATTGGTTTTATTGTGTTTTGTTTTTGGTTTGTTTTTGCTATGCCTGATGGAATGGTCAACTATTCTGAAAGTAACAAGATACAATATAGTAGTTATTGTTTTCATAGTATCTGTCTTTGAAGTTCTATGCCAGTTCTACTGCTTTGTTTTGATCTGTTATCTTTTGTTGGATTTTACTATCTTTAAAATAAAAAATATATATGTAATATAAGGCAACCCATAATGTGCTAAGAGAAAATATTTCACAGTGAAAGAATTTCAATAAAAAATAATAACTACAAGGAAAGATTTGTTTAAATAGCGATCACTATGCAGTGGCAACCGATATAAGCTGCTAACTATGCTTCACCTGAGCCTACAGCAGAAAGCAGGCTAACATCATCCCTAGCAGAACAAATTAAATTCAAAAGAATATATTAAAAGGATGTCTATTAATATATGGCAAACTAACATCTGCTAATAACAGTCCAAGGAAACCCATCTGGATTACAGACTTGGTTAAGTCTCTCAGAATCAAAAGTACTTATGAACACCAAAGGAAAATGGACAGTGGGTATTGATACAATTAGATAGATTAGAACTGGATGATTAGGTATTAGGAACAATCAGTTTCCTAGATGTTCTCCAGACTATTAAAACAGAAGGATGGCATATAGTTTTTCTCATTCAGTTTTTAAAATCTAGAATACTTGCAAGTTTTTTTTCTTTCAGGATGCTTTATTTTTGGCCATTTGCAGACTGCAGTGGAGGAGAACAGGAAGACAACAAGAAGCTAAGACTTCCTGTGAGTTAGTTCCATATGCGGGCTGACTGGGGGAGAGCCAGATGCCAGCCCCTTCTGGCACGCAGGCAGGGAGACAAGAAGAGCCAATATGTACCCCCCACCACCCCTGTAAGCGACCGGCTGATCCAGAGAAACACAGGCTGTAATGATGGTTAGTGAGGTAGAACACAACTTAATGCTTGTAGTGTTTAGCATTTCACTGACTTTGCAGGCCTAAAGCCAGTAGTCTGATTATCTATTTGGAGGATGACAATACTCAATATAGCATATATGGGGGATCTCCTTCTGAAGGTGGTAGCTAATGTTAGTTCCCTATTATCTTGTTTCAAAATCCTGTATTATTCTCATTGTTTTGTTTGATTGGGTTTTATTGCCTTATCATGTTTGATTTTATTATATCTAATGGCATAGGCAGCTGTTTCAAAGATAACAAGATATATTATGGTAGCCATTTTGGATTTACTATTATCTTGTTTTGAAGTCCTATATTGCATTCATTGTTTTGTTTTTATTGGTTCTATTCTATTCTGTTTTTGTTTGATTTTACTGTTTGATTTTACTGTGTCCAAAGTTATGGGCAGCTATTTTGAAGACAATAAGAGGCATTATGGTGACCATTGTTGATTTCCAATTATCTTGTTTTGAAGTCCTGTCACTTACATTGGTTTGTTTTGATTGGTTTTATTCTGTTTTATTTTGCTTGGTTTTATTCTCTCTAAAATAAATTTTTTTTAAAAAGATGCTTTGTTTTCAAAACAGGTGACAACATTAAGCTTTCGGCTTGGGCTGCCCTGCCACAAGCTACAAACGTTTGCGTGGCAGCTGCGGGCTACCTTCTGTAGCGTTTGTGAAAGTGAATAAAAATCCATATAAAATGAATATTCAAATACTTTCAGTAGGAACACAGATGAGTGTGACCTGTCTCCTTGTCTGCATGTGGCTGTGCCTGTGCCGGTCTGTCTTTCACAGTCGCCTGGAACTAGCAGTGGTGAAGCTGATCGCAGTGCCTGCAGCTCCATGGCGGCTACAAGTTGATGCTGGCAGAGTTGCATGCCACCACGTGCCCCTTCATCTCGCCTTCCCAGGCACAGGGCACAGGCAGCTCCCTGACGTCCTGGTCCTCCACCCCGGGCAGGAAGCTGGGGCTCTGAACATGTTGCAAGAGCTGCGAAGTTAGTTGCGACAACATGTAGTAGATAGTCGGCCTCTGGAAACTGTAGAGGGTGGAGGCATCCAGGTTCCTGAAGAGCTTCCAGTTGCCCACATGCAGCTCGGGCAGGTTGCAGTGGTCCATGATGTGGTCCAGACTGTGGCAAGTGGGCCCACAGATGCTGGATGAGTAGTGCTTCTCCTCGGTTTGGGTCTCTTCTACTGTAGCTTCACATGCGCGTGGTTGTAGAGGATGCAGTTGAACGAGCCATAGACCCCGTCATTCAAGTAGTACACATGAAGGTTCCCTCACCTACTCATCGTCAGAGCCGGCCTGCTCCTTCAGCACCAGCTTCTTGGCGATGACCGGTGTGATCAACTGGAGCAGGGCAAGTACTTCTCGGAAGACTTGGGCATATGAATCATAGCAGAGCCCGGCAGGTGCTTGGAAGTTCTTCAGACCATGTTTACCACCAGATTAGAAGAGTAAGCATAAAATCTTACAAATAAAAACACACTCAAAATAGCTTTAAGTTCATTTTTTGTAAGTCATATCATGTTCACTTATGATTAAGAATTAAAACACTATATAGAGCAGATTTATATTTTTACTTCATCAGAAGCACCTGGCTAATTTATAATAAAATGGTATTTCAATGGAGTTTTATATGTAAAATAATTATAGAGTGGGTAAACAAATTAAATTTTGTACCTTGTAAATACCTGAAGTAGATCTCTGCTAGTTCATCAAAAAGAATGGTTTGTGCTTTCATTGTTTGATCATTTTTTCATGCCTAAATCTTGTAATCTGAGCAACTACTTTTTTTTTCTTTTTGGTATTGGGGATTGAACTCATGAGCTTGTACTTGCCAGGCAGGCGCTTGTGCCATTGAGCTATATCCCCGGCCCCTTGAGCGACTACTTTGAAGAAAACAATATGCAATTTATTAACCATTGTTAATCTCCTATTAGGTTGTTTTGAAGTTCTGTATCATCATTTTTTTTAAATAAAAACAAATACCTGAAGTAAACACTTTTTCCAATATTCCTAGATTTTCAAGTGAAATCCTTCCTTAGTTTTAGATTTGTCAACATTGTATACATTTTTCTTGGTCAAATAATCTAAGCAGTCAACATATAATATTAAATAGCTGAGATAGATCAGAGGTTCTAATTTAGGGTCTCATAAATCTTTAGCAAGTACTGTAAATAAATCATCTGAGTTAAGAGTTTAGCTTTTAAACAAGTGAATTATTTGAAAGGCAGCAATTCCTAACAGCCAAAGGAAGGGAGAGCAGCAGAAAGCAACTGAGCTGGTGTCCTGCTCTGTAGTTTTTGTACCTATGCCTTTAAATGGGCAACACCTTTTTTAAACAGACCAGAGTTGCTTAGCCACTTTTAAATAGGCAGGAGCTCATTTTTATGCTTTTAAATACTAGATGGGAGCAGCTTTTAATATTGCAGGAACTGCTCCAGGGATTAAATGTCACTGGGAGCATCTGCCAGCAGTGGCCATGGCTCTAGGATGGGCCCCTTGCTCTGGATACTGCCTAGGTCCCAGCGTAGGAGCTCAGGTGTGCTGGGGAACTCAGCCTCTGGCACAATAGCCCCATCTGTTACCCCACAGGGACTGGGAGTGCTGATTACAGCTCCCACCCTTTCTCCAAGGGTCTAATACCACTCCCGCCCTGGCCCTGGGCACTTGGCCCTGTCTTTGGGCCACTCAGAGACTCTCAGTCTCCACCCCATCTGAAAGTGTTAGCTCCCCAATTTCTGTTACAGGTGTACAGTGACCAGGAAGTATAGGAGCCACACTCCCTTGGCCTAGGTCTGTGATACTGAGACCCAAGCTGAACCAGCAGACGCACAGGCTTTCTGCTCCATACTCCTTCAGTAGTCTACTGGCTCTTCTCTTGTGGCCCCTTGCAGTCAGTGGTCCCCAGCTTTCACTTTTACTACCTTCTAGTTCCCTGCTTCTCTCTGCCTGTCTTGAAAGAGAAGGGATAAGAAGGGGCTTGAAAGATGATTGGGAAAGAATTGGGGCCTTCCTAACAGGGAGAAAGAAAGAAAAATTTAAACGAAACCAGTGATTAAACCAGTCCTTCTTGGCTTGAGCCTACAGATTTCAGAAACAGAGAGAAACCTACCTGTGCCCAATGGCCCTACCTCCTGGTTCTCCTGTTACTTCCTGGCTGACTCACCAAATGCTACCGGGCTGTGTAGGTACCAGCAGTGCTTTCCAGGTTCTTTTTGTCTTATTCAGTGAATTGATGGAACAATCGGTGAATGTGAAAGGTTAATGTTTATTTGGGTCAAAATTAAGAATAAAAGGAAAAGGAAGCATAAAGGAAATGCTTAAGGAGAAAAGGGTGCTTGCAAGGAAAAATATGTCCTGCATACAGAACGGACTGCTGCAAGAATAAGAGGACAGCTGTACAGAGTCAGTAGCTGCTATCCTTTTTATATCTTCTTTGATGGTTGATCCAGGTGGCCCCATCTGAGCTCATACTACAAGACTGGCATCAGGTGCTAGTCTTGGCTTGTTTTCATGTCAGAAGATTGCAATCAGGTGTCAAGTTCAGAGTGTTCTTGTGCTAGAAGATTGGTACTGAGTACAGGATTCTCAGGTTGCTCTCATCAGGCTTAGAAGCTACTGCTCTGTGCCAGTGATTAACAAGTCTCTTCAATTGGCAGGTCATGCCCAATTGCTCCAGCCACCCTGCCATGCCCTAGCTTTCTACCTTATTTTGAGGTAGTTATTCAGCCTACTACATTTTGCTTTTGGAGTTTTCCTTACTTCCCTAAACCAACAATGCAGTGAAAAATATGTTTCATACAAGATCTAATTATTTTGTCGTGGGAAGCCTTTCAGTTCTCAACACTAGCCTTTTGTACTTCCAGAAGCAAATCTTTCCTTTAAAAATATTAAAATTTTCATAGGTTTCACTCCAAGCCTAGGGACTTGGAATCTCTAAGGTTAGGTTTACAAATATATGGTGAGTATTTAAGTGTTTAAAAATTTATTCCAGTAAAAGACACATTGTCATTCATCCCCCTCAAAATGCTCCCCTTCACTCTGAACACATCCCATCATTCTTGCCACTTTCTGAAGCAGTGCTGGAATCCTCTTTTGTGAGTGTCTTTATGAGGTGTGATTAACAATACGGGGAATATTGTTGCTAAGTGCCATCCAGCAGAAAGGCAGGCTTATAAAAACATGACAGTGTGTCCTCATTTTCCTTTTTCACCACATCTGGCACCGTGTGACTTCTGGATCTTCCCCAAAGTCGGAATGACCATGAAAGATAAATGTTTTGAATCAACTCAGGGCCTTGAACTACTCACAACCAAAGACACCATAGAAGACTTTCAGAACTGCTTCAGAAGGTCAAGTGTGTTAGGAGTGAGGATGAATATTTTGAAGGGCACTAATGACAATATATCTTTTACTATGATAATTAAAAAATTCACTGTATTTTTTTTACAAGATGAGTTTTATTTTATTTTATTTTATTTTTTGTACTCAGGACCTTGCACTTGCCAGGCCAGCGTTTGTGCCACTGAGCTATTTCTTCAGCCCCTAAAGCTCCTAATTTTAAAAACTACTCATGATTCTTGCAATAAACCAGTCTATAACTTGATCCTGTCCAGTGTGTGGGACAGCATAAGAGACCAGAGCTAATGCAGCGTGGGTGTTGGTGGTGAAAGGAAGCTCAGGGGCACTGGCTTAGACCCTGGTAATGAATGTCTTCCCCACTTTTCCCTGCACACCACCTGGAGTTCTTCTTTGATGTATTAGAAACCTTAAACTAGCTGTCCTGTATGCTTTACAGGTGAATAGAGACTCAGTAATCTATAATTAGAAAACATCTTTTCTTTAAGCGTCATCACAAAAAAAGCATCTAGAGGAAGGCTTCCCTGACCTGTGTCTACCAAGTATTCAAGATTATATCTCCTCTCTTTGACTCTAACTCTTAGAGTCTCATACAATGCTTGCTGGGTGTGGTGGCTCATGGTTCATCATCTCAGCACTCTGGGGGATCACATGTTCAAGCCCAACATGGGAAATTTAGAGACTTAATGAGATCTTCTCTAAAAATAAAAAATAAGAAAAGAGTTGGGGATGTAGCTTAGTGGGAAAGCCCTAGGTTCAGTTTGTAGTATTACCAAAATCAATCAATCAATCAATCAATCAATCATTTTCATACAGTACTTTCTCAGTTAGATGTTCTTTGTGGGATGGGACTATATCCAGCTTATCATCATAACCTGATGACCTTTAGCCCACTGCATCAATAGAAGGTAATTAAATGGGACATGGAGATCAATTGCTTACGAACGTTTTATTGATGTATTAGCATAGGTGGATAACGGGCAGATGGTGGATAAAAGTAGCTTTAAAGACCCTTAGGAGCTGAAAATGCAGCAGAAATGAATGTCTTCTTCCCAGTTTTTGAGAGTCTGCACAACAAAGCTGCTTAAGAGAGAGGAGTTTAAGAGAGCAAGCACCTTGCAGAAATGTTCTCTTTGAGAAATAACTAAAGGGGAAGCACCATAATTAAAAGCTGATGTCCAAGGATGTGCCAACCCCTCTCTGGCTGTCCCGTGGTATGGGGCATTGGAGTCAGACAGAGTCTTGGCTTGTTGGCTTTCAGGTAGGAATACAGTCCTCTTGGCGGTGGTGATGCCTCCCTTCTCTGTGGCTGGGCTATATCCTAGCCCTACACTGAAGGAGTGCTGGCATGTGGGCTGCCCTGGTCCTGGCTTTGGATCACTATTTCCCTTGTGTGGTCATTGACCCACTCCTCTCTCACCTCTGTGGGCTTTCTCTCCTCCCGCCCTCCAGTTACACTTGGTTGAGTGCTGCTCTGATCCAGTTTTCCTGTCATAGTGCTTGCCCCAGTCTGAGCCTGTCCTTCTAGAACTGGTTGTCCTGCCTCACTTACTTGTGTCCATCTTTGGCCACTGCCTGACTGCATCTGGGTCTGTCCCTGACCTCTGTCCCCAACATGGCTTGAAATCTGACTCCTATCCTGCTCCATAGTCTGGCTGTATGACCCTGCCTGTGACTGGATGTGTCCTTTCACAACCTGGCTGGCCCAGTTCCTGTCTTGACCAATGGCCTCAGTCCCTTTTATCTGGCCACAGGAAGATCCTTGTGTCTGGATGCTGGTGCTTCCTATCTGATGACTCCTATCTTGTTCCATAGTTTGTATGTGAGTCTGACTCTGTGATCCTGCCTCTACCTGAATGTGTCCTCCGGCCACAACCTGGCTGGTCTGGCTCCTAATTTGACCATGGGCCCCCGTCTCTCTGATTTGGCCATAGGCAGACCCCTGTGTTTGGATGCTTGTGCTTCCTGTTTGGTGACTCCTGTCCTGTTCCACAGTCTGGGTTGCACCTCTTTGGGTCTGTGATGTGGTTCCAGTTATGGTCTCACCTGTTTGTTTGCTGGTCTGTGACTGTCTTTCTGACCTCCTGTCTCTTGTCTGGTGACTCACATTGTCTCCCATTCTCTGGGTCTGCTCCACATGCCCCCTTTCTTGTGTCTGCTGGCTCACCCGCACCTGTCCCTGGGTCTTGACCTGCCTTTCATGGGTGCTGAACTGTGGAGAGCTGATGTCCTGACCTTGGGTCTGAGTCCCAGTAATTCCTTGCTGTTGAGAAGCCTGCTCACTCTGCCCATGACTGCTTCCTTCATGATGCTGTCCTTTGCTGTCCTGTCCCACTTCAGTGTCACTTCTCTGACCTTCCCTTAGCTCTTTTGAGAACCCAGTGTGGTGGCCCCCAGATTCCTGAGATCTGCAAGCTCCCCTGACACTCTCACTTAATGTCTTAAAACAGGCTTGGGCAACTTTAAACACTAAGACCAGGAATTCTTTGAATTCTATAGTCCCTGTCTCATCTTCATCCAGCAGGTGCAGAACTTCATCCACGGTGGCTGGATCATGGGGTTTCTGGGGAGAAGGTGAGGCCAAGTCAGCATTCCTCTCCTGAGGGGGAAGTGGCTCACTCAGTTCCACCTAGCGTCAAGCTTCTGCCCACTGCAGCCTGGGAGCCCAACCCCCTAGGGACACCATACTCTCCAGGCACATAGCTGTAGCAGTGTTAGCCCTTAATTGCCTGTGTATTTTTGAATCCTGCCTCTTTCCTTCAAGGAAAGGAAGCACCTTTTGTTTGGTGTGGACTACATCTAGCACAGTTTCTGGACTATAGGACAACTGAATAAAGATATTCAAGAATGAATAAATGTACTCATAAAGCAATTCGCTAACCTCTCAGGTTAATTCTGCCAGTTATCCTTGGCACCTTTCCTCTGGCATGAAAGAGTCTGTGGTAAGCCCCACACAAAGAGAAGCATAGAAGTACCTGACCCATGGGAATTCTAAGGGTCCCTTACTGAGCAAATGCTTCCCCAAAGTGCAGTGGGTAGAGATCCAGTAGGATGATGGGATTGCCCTGGGGCAGCATCCAGCTGTGCCCATACACGCTTGTGTCCCAAGACTTCATCTCCCTGAGTGCTTTAGTCATAGGGACGTGCTCCTAGAATCACTCCCTCAACCCCTGCTGTTAATAACCTGTGCTCTAAAATCTCATTGGTGAAGTGATCAGTAAGCTAATTTTTTGAGCAACTGCTTTATGCTTCTAATGAAAGCTTAATAGATGATCAAATTTTAGCTAGACACAGGAAATGTTTCCTGTATCAAATTTAAGAAGCAACTAAAAGCAGAAGTTATATTCTTTTCTAGAATATTTCAAGGATCTTCTCTTCCTTGAGTAACCCTTCAGAATCGTTTTACCTTGTCTTCAAGAGTTAATTAAAACCAAGAACCATGCCCAAGAACTCAGTTTTTTCCTCTAAGGACCAGGCTTGTCCATTTCCATGACTGCCTCCTGTACTTTGCCTTTTCTTGCTAAGCCTGCAGTGAGCTGTGGCCTCTTTGATCCCCCGACAAACAAGTTTTGCTGTCATTCCTCTAGCCCTCCCCACCTGGCTCACATCATACCACTATGACGTCAGCAAACTCCTGCTCCAGCAGTCTCTTCAGCTCCCCTCGGCTAAGAACTGTGCAGCTGCCCTCCATCCTGGCGTAGCGCCCAAAGGCCTCAGTGATCCCAAGAATGTTTCGCAGTAACTGAGGCATCTTGGAAGTCAACTGAAAAAGACAAAAGGCTCCCTTGAGGGTGCATACGCAGCCTTAGCTGTTTCCTCAGAGCATTTCTGCTCCTGTGTCCTTTGCTTACATTGAAGCTCTCTCTGCTTTTGGTCTCTGTCTTCCTTTGTCCTCTCCTGCAGAGTGCGCTTTATTTATGTAGAGGAAAAGTACACAGTGACTGGTAGCAGCTCCTGAGCCAGCAGTTAAATTCCAGACAATCACCTCCCTGCTGTGTAGGCTGGGCCAAATTGCATTGTCTCTTCAGGCCTCAGTTTACCTATTGTGACTAAAGCTAACACTAGTACTTACTTGTAGGGTTATTGTGGACATTTAAAAAGATAATTCATTTAAAAAGTACTTGGAAAATACCTGGCTTATACTAAGTGCTAGCTATTAAATATCATTACTGTTATTATATTTGCATGCACATAATTTGTGTTCATCTCTACATTGGACTGCTCACAAAGCACTTTCCTATGCCTTGTCTCTTGTAATCCTCATTATCTTGACTTTTTTTAAGTGAGAAAACAGGCTTAGAGAAGTTAGATGATTTTCCCAATACCACACACCCTTTAAGGGATTGGGAATCCTAGAACCCATCTCTTCTTAGCCCCAATGCAGTGAGTTTTCCAGAATGTACTTTGTGGACAGGAAACATTTTATTTGCCTATCACAAGGGTGTTAGAGTCCTTGTGGGAGCACCAGAAGGCAGTAAGTACACACTGGAGTCAATGTCTGCCTTGGCTGGGAACCCATCAGGACTCCATGACCCCACTCTGTTTTCTTTTGCCTCCTTCGGGGAATGTGCTCCGGAATAGGCTGGGCTGCCAGCTGTTGGGAATGCTAGAAGGGGAGTGCCTTCCTCAGGTAAAGGCCTTTCAATTCTAAGTGTCTCCTCGTGTGACTTCTGCACTCAGCTCTATCAAGGAGGTCAGCTTGTATGATAGGCATGTGACTCTATTTGGCCTGCAGTGCTGGTGACCTATGAAGAAGATTCCCAATTGAAGGGAAAGATATTCATTTGCATTAACTAGGAAATCTGGAGGTAGTTTGGGGTGAAGCTGGGATGTGATTGAATGGGCAAGAGGCCTAGGCACCAGGAATGCATTAAGTAGAAGCTTATGAGAGACCAAAGGGAAGAGAGAGTATTGAAGATGACAAGATTCAAATACAAGGAAAGATGGAAGTTTTCCACAACTGGAAAACCAGGGCAGGACTTTGGAGATGTAAAGAAGAGTGTGGAGAGAGAGAGAGTGGCATAGTTAGAGAAATGGGAAGTTGGGGAAAGAAAGAGATTTGAGTGCCACAAAAAGTAAGACAGTGTGGCCTGAAGGTTTGAGAGGGTGAAGACCCCAGGCATGTTGTCCATAGCATATCCTTTCTGTGACCTGGCAACCAACAATTTCAGGTAGGGTCTTCTTGTGTACATAAGGGGATGTAACTTCCTAACATGGATGAACTCCTTATCATAAGTGAAAAATACACCTTTTAATCCCTGAGGCAGACTTTAAGCAGTGACCTATAATAATAAAATGGCCTTTTAGTTATACTTCAGATTTGTAGGATAAATCTACAAACTCATCTTGTCTAAATGTTATGCAAGGGTAGGGTCTGAAGGTTGTGTATGTCCTGTCTTCTCTGGGCCAACTTGAGTCATTGCCTAGGTTGGCAGAAGTAAACTGATTCTGACCCCATGGACTCTCAGCACTGCAAAGAACCTTCTAGAATCCCAGGAAGGAGAGACATGTGCTAATCCAGGAGGGCACATGGATAGCTACATTTTTGGAGGGGGAGATGTTTCTAGTGAGAGGAGCTGCTGCTAACCAGGCCAGTCCAGCCTCTGAAGGAGGAAAAAGCTTGATTGCTTCAGGAGGGTGTCATTTCCCAAAAGGCTCTGGCTTCTGTTTTGCCTGAGACTCAATCAAAGAAGGCACCTTCTGCCCATAGCTGGCACTGTTGATGTATAGTTCATATCTAACAGCTTTGGTTTCATGAGTTTAGATCTCCAAGACACTGATAATGAGAAAGGGTCCTCAAAAGGGGACTTACCTAATGCCCAGGCAGGATGACACAAGTGGCTGTTAAGCAGTGTGTGGAGTACCAGATCAGTGGTCAGCGATCAGCAGGACAAGAACCTTTTATAGAGGATTTAATCAAGCTGTGTTTTAGACAGGGTGTCCCCACCCTTCAGGAAAACTTGATTCATTCAAGATTCAGCCCAACCCAGCCCCACCTCCTCTGTTCTATGTTTTGCCTTCTGACCTGTGGCTGTTTTGGTCTATTAGCAGGCCTTTCCTACCATACTGGAGCCTGTTTCTACTTGGGCCTATTCCCTTACAGGAAGCCCCTTTCTTGTGAGCTGGGATTTGCATGCTCAGCACAGGTTGAGATTCCTGGTGAACATTCTTCTCTCCATGAACCTAAAAAGTTACAGGACTCTATCTTTTTGTTTAAATATTTTAGAACACTATCTACTGGAGGTTATTCTTTTCAAAGTGATTTTTCTGGTGATGTTATTACTTAGAACATTTTTCGATTCTTGTTTGGAGTTAGCTTTCACGCCCAGTTTATGACACACAAGAAAGCTAGCTAGTCTCATTTTTTTATGGTTTGGTCTCATTTTTTTTTTTTATCAAAACAAAAATAAATTTAACCTCTTCCACCACCTGTTATGAAGTAGGTAACATTTTCCAGCTTGAAAGGGAAGAGGCTTAACATGATTGCCTACCACTTCACTGGAAAGACAGGGGATTCAAGTGGTTGACCAATTAACAAATATTTATGGAAAACTTGCTCCATTTCAGACATAGGTCTAAGGTCCTGGAGTTACTCTCACAGAGTTTACAGCCTGGAAGTCTCTGTCCTCAAGAAGTTAATAATAAGAGTACTTAGCATTTCATTGTCATTACCATCTCATTTTGTCTGATTCTCATGACAATCAGGTGTTATGGATAAGCCCATTTTGCAAATTAGGGCACTAAGAAATATTCAGAGAAAGAGTGAAGAGTTTGGACCAGAGTCACTCAGACTTTGGGCCCTGGTCTTCTCTACTGTATTGTGCTGCTACTTATTCTTCTCTCACTGACTTTTGACACTTTGCAAATATCAAACTTTTTTTCCATGCAAGAAGAGCCATGGTCATTGAGAATGAAGCATTCTGAGCTCTGATAGCATGTTCCCAAGGAAGTTTTTCAGGAAGATATGTAGTCTCTCATGACTCTGGATGGAGATCACCGTCTTTGCCACCCTCAATTATACATTAATGTGCACCAAAGGGACAGAGAATTGCGTTTTGAAGGGGAAGGCTCCATTAAGAGCTGTGGTCACACCTACTGGCAAGGGTGGCAAGTAGTCCAGCATGTCAGATTGACAGAACCCTGGGTGGGCTGCAGACCTCAGAAAGGCAAGAAGTGGGCTTTGTGGTGGTCATTGTCCTTATGGAAAGGAACTGGCTTGAGTCTGGGCTGAAGGTGAGTTAAGGAGCTGGCTATTTTGGCTAGGACAGAGCAAAGGCTCCAAGCTTTGGGAGCAAGAGGGGGTTGAGGAGGTTGCTATGGCAGCTTATGAGTGTTTGAAGGCCATATAAGTGAAGGAGAAGTTTCTAATGAAGTAGACCTTTCTTCTGTGGGTGATGTGGTAAGCTGTATGTGAAGGGACTTGAACTTCTAGAAATGTTTTGGAATGAAGGGAAAGTTAGGGAAGGGAAGTAACAAGCTGGGTGATTTGTCTACAAGATAACCATGAGATAGTTTATATCCAGTTTACAGATGAAGAAATCAAGATGCAGAGAGGTTAAGCAAAGTACCCAAAGTTCACACACCTACAAAGTAATAGATCTGAATTTGTATTTAGGTAAGCTTGCTTCCAAAGCCTGTGTCTTTACATGTGCCTGGGGCTGGACTGTGTCTGAAGGAAGGGCATTTCTAGGAATCAGAAGTGGAGGTCAAAGAGGTCTGTGTGTGTGTGTGTGTGTGTGTGTGTGTGTGTGTGTCTGTGGTTGTTGGGGGGAGGATGGCTGAAATGTATGAATGAGGCTGGGAGTGGGGGAGATGAGGAGGGAGAAACTGGACTGACAGTTTGAGGCTATGTAATTGTTTAGTTTACAAAGTTTGTGAAAAGTTGTCCTAAGTTAGTTAGTGCCTGTACTTAGTAGTTATATTTTTAAGGGTATACTGGAGGCAGAGAGAGCCTAGGTGACTGATCAGAAGTTGAGTTCTATTCTCATCCTCTGCTCACTCTGCTTTGGAGTAAACAAAAACATTAAAGTAAGACAATTCTGAAAACCAGAAAGCTATTGCTTGGAGCTGCTTGGATGTGGAGAGAGAATTTGCTGGTACTTGTTGCCCACATATCTTAATTGGAAGATAAGGTGACAGAGGTATGGTTCTTGGTAGAAAAGAAAAATAGTGAACAGTTCTGAGCTTACTTATCTTCTCTGTAGTACAACTGGAATGTCCAGAAGCCCAGTGCTCAAGTTCAGCGCAGAAATGCCAGGAAGGATTAGACAGATACTTGAGGTGTCCTAGTGACTTAGAGAGGATCTATTAGGCCTTCTAAGTCTAATTCCTTACCTGACAGGTTGTGTTGGCTCTGCTGTTTCTCTGAATTCTGATCCAGGCAGGGGCATGTTCTAATATGTTCATTAGCAGCCTTGGTTTGGGTAGGAAAGTTGGAATCTGCCAGTTTTCAGAGACTCTGAATATCCTAGATCTAGGTGTCCAACTCATAGGCAGAGCTCCTAGAACAAGAAAACTAGAAGGTTCCAACTTCTTCCCTTCCACTGAAGAAGGAAGAAAAATTACTGTGGAGCAAAGTTCTTTTCCTTCTTCACCAGACCCCATTCTCAAAACTTTGCAATGTCCTGGTGGTACAAAAGATTTGCGACTTACATGTAGCGGAAACAGTCTTATTTTTCATCACATTCTCACTTTCATAATCTCTAGTTAAAAGTATGAACTTGTTGTTCCCCACAAACCCCCAGCTAATGCTGCCTTTGTGACTTTCTGCAAGCCCTTTTCCCCGCTGTTAATGCTTCCTCTCAATCTCCTCCATGTAAATGCCCCCCATTCCAGACAACTCAAATGTTACTACTTCCATAATGTATTTCCTGATGATTGCAAGCAGATGGGATCTCTCCTACATCTTTTAGCTTGCTCCCAATACTCTTTTGTTGGGATGCGTCTTTTACAGCAATTATTTTACTCTACCATCATTGTTATTGCTTGGCCATTTACTTAATCATTAGTTTTAGATTATTCCTCCTTTTGAGGACAAAGTTTATTTGCAGTAGCTATGTGACAACTTGATATGGAAGTCTTGTCCATTTCTCAGGTAGCACAGCTTTCTCCTGAAACCTGAGGACTGGGTGATGTGACTCCCAATTCATGCCTGTCTCCATATATCCACTCCACTAGAGCTATTCAGTTTCGTCTCTGCGTTTATGGATACAGATTGGGATCCCTCTGATTGTGAAGTAAAGAAGAGCTCCAGGACCAAATTGAGGAAAATGCCAGTGCAGCTCTAAGTCAGAATGGACTGCTTTTGTGTGGGTTTTAGGCCTCCAAACCTGTAAGTGCTGTTCTCTACTCGGTCAGTCAGCATTTACTTTCATCCTGCATTAATTAAAGTACTTCCAGGGAAGTATCAGGATTAAAAGATGATGGCAGATGACAGGGTGTTCTGAGCAAACTGAGCAATGAAGAAACAGAAGGGCATGTAAAGGTTAAGTAGAGAGTTAGTTTTGGGGCTTGGAAATGCAGTTCTTAATGGGAAGAGGATGAGGGGCTCAGTATGAAGATTTTGAGATTATTCTGGAGGCCACTGACTATTGATAAATTTATACATTCAGTATTTTCAGGCCACCTGGGTGAAGCCTGTTTTGGAAAGATAAGAAAACACACAGGTTTGTTCTTATCCTCAGAAGTGGAGACCAACACAGTTCCATCCTGTAACTGGCTACATGGCTTAATAAGTCCCTTAACCTCTCTGAGCCTCAGTTTCCTTATCTGTTAGTGATGATCAACTTTGCTTAGCATGAGATTAAAAATACATCCTGATTGTAAAATGAATTATAAACTAATGAACTCTTAAACAGAGCTGGGTATTGTTATTTAAAATAGGGACAGTTACATGGGGTTAATTGTCAAATGGATCATTCATTCTATCTTTTAAGAAGTATTATCAATAAATAATAACGCATACCCTGGAAAATAAAAAAATAGAAATTAGAAAAATAATTGTGATTATTCACTAACAAATATGTTTATTTTATTTTTTCTTAAGAGAATTTACCGCAGATTTCCTTCAACTTCCTTCTTACGTACCATTACTGCTTTAAGTCATAGAAATACAAAGCTAATGTTAGTTACTGGCACATTCAGATGCCATGGAACTCTCAGATGCTGACTGATTGCCTGGTGCTTGGTTCTCCCACGTGAGTGTGAAGAACCTGCTTTCAATTCCCTAATTGCTGAGTTGGAGGTCACAGGTGCATGGTGGCCCTTTCAGTTATTCTACAGGTTCTATAAACTGATGAGTCTACTAAACATTGCTGCATATAGAATACATATATGGCACCTGTGTGTGCTATTAGTTTTCAAGTATATGTTGTTAAAGTGGCAGTGGTGGCCAAGGAAGAAATCACTTTCCCTCCTGCACACGAGGATGGGCCTCACTACTGGGTCTGAGTCATGGGTCTCACTGGTAGCTGGTCACAGGCAAGTTCTAGGAGGTTGGATGGTGGCAATGCTGGGCTCCCAAGAACAGTCACAGAAGCCATGTTCCATTGCTGATGACAGGATTGAAGCTCACCTTAGGCTTAACAGCTATTAATTATGTATAGATTGTGTGGCAGCTGTTGTATTAAAGTGACTTCTCAGATACTGGTACCTCTACTTCTCACATGCTAAAGGTTCTTATTATTCCTATGCAGTATTTCATAAGAGGCACCTTAGTTTTAAAGTGGTGAGATGATTTCTCCATAGTTACCCTGATAGTTTTGAGCAGAGATGGACTGGGTCTGTGATTTTTCATTCCTGGCTCACTAGGGGTCATGCTGTATGCATGTGCCTCCATGGTGGGTTCTGGATGAGGTGGGGTGCCTGAATACCCACAGGTTCTTGGTAAAGTATTTCTGTGAGCATACAGGCCTCTTCCATAGGCCCTGAACAGTGTTGAAATAAGGACTAGGCAGCAGGTCACACTGAGGAGGCCCTGCATGATTGGGTTGGCCTCACAGAAGAGGAAAGCCTCAAAAGCAGCTCTACAACGGAGGGATGTGGTGCCCTGAGGCATTATGTGCTTGTCACACAGACTGCCAATTTTAATCTCTTCTTTTGATATCACTGGCCAGAACTTAGGGCCTACCTCCTGACTTTTCTTTCTTTTGTTAGGGCAGGAATGACCTTTGTGTTGTCAAAATGGAAACAGGACTATACAGGTCAACTGACTTCAGGATACATCCTGCTCCTCTTCTTATGAACTCAGAGATTTAGGATAAGTTCCATAACGTCTCTGAGCCTTGACCCCATCTCTGAAAATGGAGTTTATATACCACTTTTTCTTTTATGAATGGTGTGTAGGTTATATAACATACTGAGTCTTAAGAGGTTTCCTGGTAACTGGTATAAATAGGCTCTGAGTAAATAATAGATGTGTGATACAAACCATGAAGTGGGGGGGGGGACAAAAATTTTAGAAATAAAGAATAGCAGCTGTTCAGGATTGACCTTGAGGTCCTTCACAAGAAGACTTTTTGTTTTGTTTTGTTTTTTGAAAGAGAGTTGGTTTTGAACTCACGATGTGGACCAGTCTGGCCTTGAGCTTTTGATGATCCTCCTGCCTCAGGCTCTCGAGTGCTGGGGTTACAGGAGTGAACCACCATGCCCAGCCACACAAGAAGACTTGATGCACTTAAGCAGAAAGTGAGTGGGTCCTGTGGTCATGAGAGAGGTTTTGTAATGTAACATAGTTGTATATTCTGTGTGTGTGTGTGTGTGTGTGTGTGTGTGTGTGTATTCATCTATACAAGATACTTCTCCCTTTTCAACATGTATTTGTTCACTAGCAATGTAGGGTCAGAAGTAATATGAGGTACATTTAATGAAAACTGAATTTATGCTACCTGATGGAAAGACAGAAAGTTATCTGCCACACTTATAAAAACTATGGCACAAACCTGTGAATATTTGGGCATATGTTGAAAACAGCTGACATGCAATGAGAATCGTAAAAGTAGGAGATTCAGAGGGGACCATACCTACATGGCTCCCAGGCCCCTGGTGAGGAGGACTTTGCACTGACTTCAGAAACACTCTGTATGCTATTCTGAAATCTGTCATGAACAGTTTTTGCTTAGTTAGTATTTTCATTAAAGTTCAAATCATTTATTCTACCAGGTTTGGTTACACACTTGTAATCTCAGGCTGAGGCAGGAGGATAATGAGTTCAAGACCAGTCTGGACTGCACAGTGATTTTGAGGCCAGCCTGAGCTACATAGTGAGACCCTGTCTTGAAAAAATCAAGAAAACAGACACAGATAGACAGAAACAAACAAGTAAACAAACAAACATAAAACAAAACAAAACAAAAACAAAGTTCAAATGGTTCATGCAATTGTGTGAGTTCTATCACTTTTAATACTTTTGCTGTCAAAGCATCAGAGTTAAAAGTGAGGTCGACTGGGGAAGGGGCCTCACTCCTTCTAGAGCTGATCACCCAAACTCTCACACTGGGTCTGCAGCCTCTGCATAAGGCCCAGAGCTGGAGCCTCTACAGATGCCACATTCGCAGCTCCCATACATTCCTGTTATGGGTCTTGAACCTGCCCCATTTGGAAAACCAACCCAGGCCCCACTGGGCATGAGTGAAACCCACATTTCTCTGGGGAAGGACTAGCTCTGCTCTTCAGCAAGTGGTGTGTTTTTGTTTCATTTCTGGGTACTTTCAAGTGCAAACAAGCCTCAGCTTAGATTTTTCAGCATAATTACTATCCTTCCAGGCAGCAAAGAGGATATGGGGAGAAAGGAGGATAAAGGCACACAGAATGACAAGATGTAGTACCATAGACACATTGGTTCCCGCTGTTAAAAGATGGATTATTTTAAAAATGGTGCTTTCCTTCCTTAATTTTTGGTCAGTGAGACTAGCACTTTGTTTGCTGAACTGTGGAAGAATGCCAAGCTCGTACACATTATTCATGATAAAGCAACCCAGCTGACAAGTCTGTGCTTAATTCAAGAATAACCAGCAGGAGAGCAGACATGGGAGCCCCCCACCACAACTGGTGCTCTCTCAAAGGAAGAGTAGTGAAAATGTGGATGTGAAATCTGCATATGTCTGGGAAGCATATACCTCGGACATTTTTTACACTCTGATCCCGTAACATTTCTGAGTTGTGTTTTTGTTTTATAGGAAAAAAAAAAGTGATAAAGCAATCAGGAGACCAAGAGGTTTACAACTGATGCTTATGGCCAACTGACCTTTGCTGGCTAATCAACCTAGATGGCCAAATTAACTAACAAGAGTAATAATTTTTTCAGAAGCCAATTTTTTTTTTCTGTACGAAACTGCCAATATCATGAATAGAAAGGGAGAACTATAAAGGAGCAAGAAAGTGATGTTCAGTTGTGTTTGTGTTAACCTAAAGGAGCAGTTTGGAGATGGGCAAAATCAGCCAAACTTTAGGGACTTGGTGTCGCTTTGGAGGAGCCACACCTGCATTTTGCATTCTTCATGTGTAGTCATATTGCCAAAGACAAACTACTCCATCATTTATTGTAAATAACACTTTTCCCCAGACCTACCATAAAGTTTCTGTGATACACTGTCTTCCAGTTGCAATAAAAATCACAGAATTGCATCAATTGAAGAAAGGAAAAAACAATGCACACTACTTAGCACTCCACAAGGATCTAGAGTAGAGACAGCTGTGTTGGAGTTTGGAGAACATTTCTTCCATCTCACTTTGTTTCTTTTCACTTGGCTTGTGAATTAATCAGAGTTCACCAGAGAAACAGAACCAGGAGTTATCTAGTTATCTACATAGAGGGATGGTCAGAGTTTATTTTAAGGGATTTTGAGGAGTCATCTCATACTGCTGTGGAGTCTGTCAAGTGTGAGGTCTGTGGGGCTAGACAGCAGGTGGGCAATTCTGGCAGATCACTTTGCAGTCTTAAGTCTAAAGACAGTCAGAAGGCAGAATTTCTTCCTCTATACAGGAAGTCTTTTCTTGTCAGGCCTTCAACTGATTGGGTGAGGCCCAACCACATTATGGCAGGTAATCTCATCTGCTTTATTCAAAGTCTGCTGGTGGCCGGGCGTGGTGGCGCACGCCTTTAATCCCAGCACTCGGGAGGCTGAGGTAGGTGGAGCGTTGTGAGTTCGAGGCCGGCTTGGGCTACAACGTGAGCGCAAGACTGGCCTGAGCTACATAGTGCGACCCTGCCTCAAAAAACTGGGGCCGGGAGTTTGGCTCAGCGGCTTACGCGTCTGTCAGGCAGGCGCGGGGTTGTGAGTTGTGAGTTCAATCCCCGGTGCTGCAAAAAAACCAAACCAAAACAAAACAAAACAAAGTCTGCTGGTGTAAATGTTACTTACATCTAAAAAACTACTTTTACAACAACACTTAACTTGTTTGCCCCAAAACTGATCACCATAGTGCAGCCAAATTTAGCTATCGACACATACATTTTTTTTTTTTTTTGCGGCACTGTGGATCAAACTCACAACCTTATGCCTTCCTGGCGGGCACTGAAGCTACTGAGCCAATCTCCCAGCCCTAGTTTTTTGAGGCAGGGTTGTACTATGTAGCTCAGGCCGGCCTTGCACTCCCGTGGTAGCCCAAGCCGGCCTCAAACTCGCAACGCTCCTCCTACCTCAGCCTCCCGAGTGCTGGGATTAAAGGTGTGCACCACCACGCCCGGCTTTGACACATAAATTTAGCTATTATAATATTGGTGCTCTGATTTTCTCAGTCCTGGCTCTCATACTGGATGGCTTCTTCCTTGACTTCTTATTAAATCAATAATATTTTGTATTTTGGCCTGAACTTTTATTTCTTGTCTTTTTATCTCAAGAAGTCTACCCTAGTGTTCTTTATTTCTAACTAAGCAATCTTTTATTGTTATTAAAAGTACCACATGTACTTGAAAGTTTAGAAAATTGAGATATCAAAAGGAAGAATACACTTTATTGTAGTACCACTCCTCAGAAATAATCATTAGATTATATGTTCTTTCAACTGTTTTTCTATGTGCCTAGACAAGCAATGCTAATATAGTAACACCCTATAATGTGTATTTTATTGCACTCTGGGGGTGAACTCATTCAATTCTTTCAGCATCAGTGAGGTAGGATTGTCTATTATTTCCTGATCCAGATGAGGAAAACAAGGCATAAAGAGGTTCAGTGACTTGTCCAAGGTCACACATTTAGTGAAAGACAGTTGCAGAGTTGGACTTGAGTACTCTGGTTCTGGAGCCTGGGCTTTTAATCATTTCACTAAAGGGTCCTATAGACTTATATTTTTCTATAATATGGTGATCATTTTGTGTTCGCTTGTTCAGTATACAGTTTATTTTACTTACTTTTCACACAATAATGGGACCAATTTAATAATCACCAAACAATCTTCAACTTTTTATGTCAGCAAATAATTCTGCTGAATTGAGGTGATATTACTTATTTAATCATTCTCCTCATTTGCGATTCAGGCTGCCTCTTTTTTCTTTTTCTTTTTTCAAAATTTTATTTTATTTTATTTTTATTTTTGAGACAGGGTCTCACTATACAGTTCAGGCTGGCCTTGAGCTCACTTTGTAGCTCAGGCTGGCCTCAAACTCCCAACAATCTGATCCTCCTGCCTCAGCCTCCCAAGTGCTAGAATTATAGATGTATACCACCATGCCCGGATATTTTTCTTTTTATAAAAGAATTGTACAACAGGATTATTCTTAAACATATACTTTCATACTGTTCCTTAAGATAAATATCTACAAGTGAAATTTTAGTGGTCAAAGAAGAGTAATAGCTTTAAGACTTTTACATACCGTAGACCAAACTACACTCTGAAAAAGTGGCTTCAATTTACATTCCCAGGAATGTGCAACCCCTGTAAACTCAACTCACCATGAGCTGTAATTTTAAATAGCTGACACTTGAAGAGCTGTATCTCAGTGTCTTATTTGAATTCTTTCCTTGGTTGTTAGAACATTTTTTTTCTTCCCATGGTCATCAGGCATTAGTATGTTACATTAAAGTTTCTGGTTCATTAACCTAGTCCATTTTTTTCTAGCAATAGAAACTTAACCAGTATCTTCCAAACTGAGCTGTTTTATTTTAAAAATCACTTTTAAAGACTTTTTGGCTGGGGATACTGCTAGCGGCATAAGCACCTGCCTAGCATACTCAAGATCCTGCGTTTGATTCCCGATACTGAAAAAAAAAAAAAGACTTTTGTCTTTATCTCTTACCATGCTTTACTTTTTGTTTCTGTCATCATAGTCTTTCTTTCTTTAAAATTTTTTATTGGTATATGTTTGTGGTACATAATAAATACATGCATTGTAGGGTATTGATAAATATGCATATCACATCTTGATTCTTTTTTTACTTCCTCTTCTACTCTCCTCCCTTCTGTTGCCTCCAATCCCCAGATCTCCTTCTACCTGCACAAAGTCTACCTCCTGTATTTTATCATCTTTTATTTTTCTCTTTCAATTTTTTATACCTTAGGTTTCTCATGGGAGAGAAAGCATGCAATGTTTAGCCTTCTGTGTCTGATTTCTTTCACATAGCATTATAAGCTCAAGGTGCATCCATTTTCCTATCATGACTCAAATTTTGTACTTCTTTATGGCTGATCTATCTATCTACCTATCTATCTATCTATCTATCTATCTATCCATCTATCTATATCTCACATTGTCTTTATCCATTCATCTGTGAATTGGCCTATAGCAGCTTGCATATTTTAGCTGTTATGAATTGTGCTGCTGTAAACATGGATATATGATGCCTTTGACTCTTTAGGACAGATATCCAGAGGAGGTATGGCTGGGTCAAATGGAATGTCTATTTCTAATTGTTTGAAGAATCTCCATTGTAATTTCCACAGTGGTTGTGCTAGTTTATATTTCCACCAGTAATGTAGAAGTTTCATTTTCCTCCACAGCCTTCCCAGTATTTGCTGTTTTTGAAGTTCTTGCTGATCATCGTTCTTTCTGGAGTAAGAAGGATTCTCAGGGTTGTTTTGATTTGCATTTCTCTAACAGCCAAAGATGCTGACCATTTTCTCATGCACCTATTGGCCATTTGTGTTTTGAGATGTTTCTATTTCCCATTTTTTATTAGGTCGTTTATTTTGGGGGATTTATTTTTTTGTTGTTGTTCTTTGTATATTCTAGATATTTGTCCTTTCTCTGGGGAATATCTGGCAAAAATATTTTCCCATTCTGTAGATTGTTCTTTCATTCTGTTGTTTATTTCTTTTGCAGTGCAGAAGCTTTCCAGTTTGATATAATCCTATTTTTTGATCACTGGTGTTATTTCTTGTGCAATTAAGGTTCTATTCAGAAAGTCCACACTTTTGCCCATGTCGTCAAGGGTTTTACCTGTTTTTTTTCTTCCAGCAGATTGTGTTTCTGTTTTTATATCTAGGTCTTCAATCCATTTTGATTTGATTTTAGTACTGGGTAATAGGTAGGAATCTAGATTAATTTTTCTGCATTTGGATAGCTAGTTGTCCTAGAGAAAGGGAAAAACCGTACAAGAGAAATTATTCTTTTTATAACTTTGTTCTTTGGAAACGGTCTAGCTTTGTAACTGTTTCATAGCTTTGTAATTACTTTCTTGACCCTGTAACCACAAGACCATAACCAAACGTACAAAATGCCTGATTGTACTTTTGTACCAAGCTTCATAAACTGATGATCATTAATCTATGCTTGTAACTGATGATCTCACCCTGCTAGCTAATCAGAATAACTGCCAGACTGTTCTGTTTCACCTTTGAGCCTCCTTTGTATCTCCTGTTTGTACATCATATAAAAGCCCTAGACCAACTGAGATCAGGGCTTGGTATCCCATCAATGATCCTGATTAGTGCCCATTGATGTAAGTAAACTGCCTTCAAATCATGGGTATCATTTCAATATTTCTCCTTGCCATTGCACTGGCATCATTTATTAAAGAAGCTATGTTTTCTCCAGTACATTTTTTTGGCTTCTTTGTTGAAGATTAGATAGCTGGATGTGCCTGGAGTTGCTTCTGTATCCAGCATTCTGTTCTATTGATCCACATGTCTGGTTTTGCAGGGAGTCTTTTCATGAACTCCCCGAGCTTGATAGTGTGAGTAACCCATGTCCTAACACTGCAAGAAACCAGCAGTGCTGGCTCCTTGGTTCTTTGTATCTTTGAGGAAAGATGTGAGAAAAGACAATTAGGCAGTCTTACTGAACAAATGTAGAGGTTATCATGAAGTGGTAGGTTTTCAGCGTGTGAAAGAAAGTGGACCTTCAAGCATAAAAGTGGGCAAGCACCAACATGGCAGTGGCACTAAATAAAATTTCAGATTACATTTTTACGATGAACTGGGTGTTTCAAGGGCTATCATTTCCTTCCCTTGAGGTCATCGTTCTTTTACAAGGAAAATGGGCTGTGCTGACCAGCTTCAGAGGGAAAAATGTTCCTGTTGACTCCCTCGGTGTAGTATTTAGTTTGTTTGAAAACTCAAGGTTTTACCAATCCCTCACCCGCACGCTGAACTTTGTATGGGCCCTGGACCTTATCAGCATCTGTAGAGGAGGTTGTATTCCCTTGGGCTAAGTTTGAAACCATAAGCTTGTTTGGATTTTATCTATAACTAATGATTAAGGAGACAAAGGAAAAATACCTCTTCTTTGTTTTCATGTGACCCCAACCCCTGTCTCCAGGCCTGCTAAAATCTAACTTTCTGCTCAACACCAGCAGCTGGAGTAAGCTATGAGCAGTGGTGGGAGAAATTCATCTGGAGGATAAATTCTTTGTTTCCTGGAGAAGGTAAGAGAAAGACAAGGGTGTGGATTTCCTCAAGGCCTGTCATAAACCTCTGGACTGCAGGGTACTCTGGCCAATAGAGGAACTCTGGGAAGGGTCAGAGGTGGGAAGACTTTGAGGCCAGCTGCTCCTCTTCAGGCAGGTCCTGAGTTCTTGAGGTGCTCATCTGAAAAGCTTGCAGGTGAGCACTCCCTAGTGCTTTCATAGGGGTGCAGTGAGTATCAGATGTCAAGGTGTTTAGCAGATGGTTATGAACTGCAACAAAAACAAAGTCATTATCATTCTGAGCCCTGATTGTGATTCTGGTTTTTCAGGAGGAAGTATTGGGTGGTTCGTTGTGGGCTCTTAATCTGTCATGTTTGGGGAGTGTTTGGTCTCTTTAAGGTTAGAATATGTTAACCACCCTTGCATTATATTTGATCTCTCATGCTCACAACAGTGTAATCCCTTTGCATCATAGTTTCCTCACTTGCAAAGTAAGAATAAAATATCATACCAACATTATTGGGCTATGTACACATTAGTCTATGTAAGCATTGGGATTAGTTTTAGGCACCTAGTAAAAGTCTTACATAGATTAACTCGTTTAGCCATTACATAATCTAGTTAGATGGGTATTATTTTATCCATGCTTTATAAATGAGGAAACTGAGGCCAGAGAGGTAAAATGACCAGCTCGAGTCTACATAACTATTAAGTGGCTAAAGTAGGACACATATCCAGCAGTCTGTCTTGAGAATCTCATTTTTAGCTACTCAGCTATACTGCTTTTATCCTACATTGAGGTAAGGAGAAAAGGATGAGGAAGGAGAGACACCTAGCTCCTCTCTCTCAAAAGTTAAGATGTCAGTCAGGTTCATGCTGGGACTTGGGGTTCATGTTGCTCAGCCCCTCCCTCCTTAGCTTCCTCCAGCCACACCTCTTTCAGGCAGTTTTCCCAAATGAGCTTCACCCACATGATCATTTCTAGTTTTTCTATCTCTTTGAACTTAAGAACCTATTGTAACTCTTTGAAATTTGGTATTCAATTCAATGGGCATTTATCAAATGCTTAGTACATGGGACTATATACTGTAGACGTGGATAAAATATTCTTCCCTGCTGGGCATCTATAACTTTGTTGAAGACCTGGACAAACACAGTCTTACGAAATAGAATTTAAGATCAGTGTTGTGAAAGTATTATGAACAATGTATTACTGAATCCTGAGGGAAGTGATTCATTAATTCAGACTGGAGGTGGGCAGCTCTGAGAAAGCCTCTCAGCTTGAGCATTTTCAAGGGATCTTGGAGAGTACGGTGAGGTAGCAGTGGTGGGAGAAGAGCATGAACCAGATGTCAGAATGTGATGTATACTGAGAAATGCAAGCCAGCACTGTCATTGTTATGATAGCTGCTTTGTTATTACCCCTAATGGGAACAAAAAGCTTTGTCTGCATGAATGTGTTTGTATTTCATTCAAATGGTCTGTAGAGGTTTTGCCCTCTGAGCTCTTGTCCTGGATTTTCCCAGGCTGGCACACCACCAGGCTCAGAGCGTCTTTTTCCTTCAGGGGATACAGTGCAGAGAGCTTGGGTGCATTATTTGGTTATTGTACTCAGTCATATTACTCTTGTCTCTTGATCTGGCAAGAGCAGCCTCTCTGGATCAAAGCAAGAGAAAAGCTAAAGCCCTGCAGAGACTACACTCTACTCAGGAGTGCAGCAGGGAACAGCACCTGGACTTTGTGGCAATGACTTAGAAGAAGCCATCTCAGCCCTTGACTCTGGGAAAGCATCCAGCAGGGTTGCCTTGGGATATTCTGAGGTTTTGGGTCCAGCTTCAGGTTAAGGTAATGATCACTTCTGAAGAAGTGAGGATACAACACGGCTGTCAGGAGTGGATGCGGATGGTGTGGGACAGGGAGAAGTTCACCCTGCCCACATCCACTGTTCTGACTTTGGCCACTATTGGTTCCCTGTGAGACTCTGCTGAGACAGAAAACAGAGGAGGAAGAACTGGTTGAATCAGGCTGAGGGCAGAGAGATGAGGTCAGTGTTGGGTGTGTTGAGTCAGCCAGATAAGATACTGGGGCTCGGGATGTATGATCCTAACACAGAGACTTGGAAATCTCCAGTACAGAAATCTAGGCTAAAAATTCGACTCTGCATGCAGTGGCCCATGCCTGTAATCCTAGCATTTAGGAGACTGAGGCAGGAGGATGGTGAATGAGGCCACCCTGGGCTACACAATGAGTTCAAGACCATCCTAGAAGAGAACATAGCAAGACCCTGTAAAAAGAAAGTTAGCGTGTTGTGTTTGAAATGAGTGTATAAAAGTGATCTAGAAAAGCACTGAAGTGGTTTTGCGAAGAGAAATGAGTTGTGTGAAGGAGAGGGAACACACGTAGTCTGCATCAAAGTGTGCAGTGAGTTCAAGATGCAAAGCCTTCCTGGCACTGGCAATATGACAGTGGCTAGTGCCTGGCAGAGCAGGCACGGGATGGAGTCCAGATGCACTGGGCTGAGGAATGAATGGGAGGTGCTGAGGGGAGGGAGAGTGAAGGCAACATTTCAGTAAGTTTGGCTACGAAGATAAAGCTAAAGAGGGGTGGTGAAGGGAAACATGAGTTAAGGAAATGTTACTTTTAAATGGAAAGGGCTTGGTTGTGCTTGTGTGTTGAGAGGAATATGTCAGTGGGGAAGGAGTTGAGATCATAGAAAGCCTGAGTTTCAGGGCTCAATGGGGTTCCACAGCTTCCTTTTGGCCTTTAGGGAAACCCAGGCCCTTTAGGGAAAGCAGTCTTCTGACCAGAAAGGCCACCATGGTAAGCCTTTCTGTTGCGGGCCTCAGTACTGTTCACAGTCCACCAAACCTGTCTTGTGTCTTTGTTATGTGGAGGAAGCCCCAGCTGATAAAGGGACTAACTTCTGATCAAGCCCAAATCTCCACCTGTCTTCAAGGCTTCAGACTATACTCAGTAGCAGGAAGCTTTCCATGGGTGTCTTCTCCCAATATCATGGATGCAGAGGTAGCTGGGAGTTGGATGGAGCAGGAGACCTGCCTGGCACAGAGTAACCTGGGGGTGGATGCCTGGGCCTTGGTTCAGAACCTACAGAGGGCCTTGCCACGCTGCCACCTAGCAGTCATCTGGTGTACAGCAGGAAGGCTTCTGAGGCCACTCACTGAATGCAGGGAACAGGCAACAAAGCAAAAAGCAGAAAACCTGCAAAGAAGTAGATCTTCAGAGAGAAGAACACCACCCTGAACCAGAGAGAGAATGAGCTTCAAGTGATGAACACAGAGAGCAAAGCTACAAATCAACCTCAGCAGAGGCACAATAAAACGAACAGCTCAGGGTCAGTTTATCAGACACTTATGCCATCTCTCATCCCATCCTTTGAATTAGTTATTATTGTTTTTCCTGTTTTACAAAGGTGGCATATCCCTGAAGAGCTCAAAAGATTTTGCTAAGTCCTTTGCTTGTTCAGTGGGAGAGCTGGGGTTTGAAAATGGGTCTTCCAACTTTGGGAGGCTGAAGGAGGGGTGGAGCATGGGGTTGCATTTCAGGAGCAGTAGGTGCAATCCAAGATATGAAATGTGTGGAGAATGGGCAAAACTAAGCCATAGGTGCCTCTACCCAGCTGGCCTTAAGGTTCAGAGTAAGGCGAGGTGGTGAGGGCTCCTACCATTGCCCAGGAGTGTATAGTTCTGTTGGCCTGAGTGGAGACTTGCCAGGGACACAGGCTCCAGCAAGGCCTATAGAGGAGCCAGGCCTAAACAGAACCTGTATAGGATGCTCCATCAAGGCCTCTGCAGAACTGACACCAGAATTCAAGGGCCCTGGGGAGGAGGGTCTGAGAGGTTGATCAAGGATGACCATGGACAGGACAGATGAGCACAACCCAAGATCAGAGAAGCACACCAGTGAGTAGAGGAACCCTAAGAACAGGCCAACCCAGGGAAATCCAGGCCTTGGTGCCTCTTGGGAGGATTTCAAAGAGGCAGAAGAAAGTTTCAACTGACTCACCACAGACAGACTCGGACTGGGGGCCACCTATCCAGTTGGGGATAGGTGGTGACACTGCCTTCTCTTTGGAGCCCCCAGGAGAGAAACAACAAACATATTTCCCTCTCATCGGCCTGGAGCGTGCAGAAAAGGTGTAGGGGCAGCAGCTGGGGAGCAGGTAGAGGATCCCGGTGGGGAGTAAGAAAATAGAGGTGGGTGCAGGCTCCCAGTTCCATGTGGCAGCCAAGTCAATCTGCATCTGGTCTTCAAATGCTTTAGGATAAGAGCCCTGTGCTTGTTACAATGTTCTACTTTTGGCACTTCCTAATAACTCCTGTTGATTTTGCTTTCTTCTTGGTTTTCCAAGTAAAGTTCCCTTTGAAACAGTCATTCCACCCTTGATTTTTTAAATAAGAAGGCAGAATCTTGTGTTCCCATGTAGATCTGGTTAACAACAGAGAACATCTCCTTAGAATTGAATGAGGAGTGGGATGGGGCAGGGAAAGGGAAACACTAACGAAGAAGCCTACCAATGGGGGCTGCACCCCAATAATGTCACATCCCCAACAGCCCCAGCATCTGCAGTCATATACCCTCCACTCTCCCAGTGCCCATCAGCCCCTTTTCTTCCTCACAGTCAACAGTAACTTCTTAGGTATATAAGAAATTGGATCCCTCTGGTAATTGATCAATAAATTTTAACCAGTGATTATGTGCATACACTATTGATCCTTTTTTTAATTTTTAAAATCTGACTATCTGAATAATACACACCCACTATAGGAAAATCAGGAAAATATAATGAGGATAATAACAGTTGAATTATCTTTTTAATTAACTAAAAATAAACAACTTTATCATTTTCTTTGATGACTAGTAAGATCTTCCCACTCCTCTTCCTACTCACTGAAGGGTCATTGGTGTTATGGTTCCTTGTGTACAGTGGGTGCTCAGTCAGTACCTGTTGGGTGGCTGATTGTTGACATGTGCTTGGAGAGCTCCAAGTTTCCTGTCAACATTAGAAAATATGGTGTGTCGTGGGTGGCTGGGGAGCTGGCTGCGTTCCACACCTGCTTTTTCCCAAATTAGCTGGTGGCTCCCTGCCATGACAACAGGCTTAGCTCTGCAGGAAATGGGTCTGGAAGGTACTGCTGGGTCACCTGATGTGAGCCAACCTAGAGTGTTAGGCTCTCGGCAGTCATATACTAAGTGATCTGCCCAAGCTGCTGGGGATAAAAAGATGATGTTATTGAGGATGGAATTCACAAACCAACTGGAATTCAACCTGCCATGTGCAGCCCTAGAGTTAGAGGGGGATGGCTTTGGAGGGATTAATCCAGAAGGACTTCATGGAAGAGGCAGCCTGAGAATTGGGCCTCAAAGGATGAGTGAAGTGTGGCAGGTTAGGGCCTTCAGGGTTCTAGGTAAAATAAGGAGAGCAGTGGTCTGAAGGTATGAAGGCCTAAAGTATGTTCCAGAGACATGAAGGGGTTTTTCTATGCCTCACATTTTCAAATATGACTATGAAGACCCCTCTCTTGCTTCTTTTTGGGTGTATGGTTTCTAGCAGGAGTCAGGCAGTTATGCTTGCGCAGTTCAGTCCCAATGTCAGTGCCCTTTTCCTAATGCCTCTGGGATTCTGTAGACAGATGAGGCTGTTCTCACTGTAACAAGTCCTTACTGCTGTTCTAGTCCTTTCCACGTTGACCGTAATTGTTTTAGGGCCTGTTTTCTCAGCTAGACTATGTGTTCCTCACAGACAGGAAATGATCTTGGCTTGTCCCTAAATCCCCAGCATTTAGATCAGAACCTCACCTAGAGCACACACTCAGTAGATGGCTATTAGTATTTTAGTTTGTTTTCTGAACACATAGCAGTCAGTCTGCAGGAGCAGACTCAGTTTTGCCATTTGGGATACATTTTAGGGGTGAAGGTAAAACCCTTTAATAGTGCTGATTTGATGCAGGATAAGAAAAGGTTGAGTTGGATTGTACTCATCAACCCCAATTAGTGTTTGATTGAGAAGGTCACAATCAAAGCTTATGAAATGAGGACCCATTATTGAATTGATGAGAGCAAGTTTCCTCTGGCAGTTTGACAAGTACATACTGCATGGCCTCTCCCATTCCACCTACAGGACCAGTATGTGACAGATTTAGGCGGCTAATGCTTGGGATGCCTTGCAGATTCTGCTCCAGCCAGCTAGCTGGGTGCTTTTGTGACAAGGGTGGGTCCTGGTGACAAATACTGGCCTGATTACTGGGATCTATTGTTCCTAGGATGGGTCTTGGGAGTCAGCCCAGTGTCTGAGCCAGCTTCAGAGCTGCCTGCAAAGACTAAGAGGTGATGAAAAGCATGTCTCCTGGCTTCCTATCATATTATTGCACCACTGGCCCTATTTGGGACATGGACTTTGACCTTTCATATTAACAACCATTTGAAGAATTGAGATATTTTTTATAAAATCTCTGATTCCTGTGAGGGAGTTTTGTGGTGATGTCTTCCAAGGTAGATAGATGGAGAAATAGAGGGATGTGAATGATGGATAAACAGGTAGTAAATAACCAAATGGGTAGATAGATTAATGGTAGAGTATGTGGATGGATAGTTGGGAAGCCAGCCTGTGCCTGTGGCCCTCCTAGAGACATAAAATGTGCCCGCCTAGGACAAGGGTGGTTGACAGTGCTGGATGCTGCTGCCGTAGCTGTGCCTGTTTCTAATTGTTTAGAGTAGTTTTGTCTTTTTTCTCTTTCTCTCCCTTTCTCCCTACCTCCTTTCTCTCCTTCTTGAAATGCTGGGGATTGAGCTCAGAGAGTTCTGAGCTATATCTTTGACCCCTTGGAATTTTTTTTCTTAAATTGTGAAACCAGGTGTCTCGAAGTTTTGCCCCTTAAAATTTTTTTTTCTTAAATTTTGAAACAGG
The DNA here is from genome assembly GCA_004363535.1 of Dasyprocta punctata. Lineage (NCBI taxonomy): Eukaryota > Metazoa > Chordata > Mammalia > Rodentia > Dasyproctidae > Dasyprocta > Dasyprocta punctata. Next base: position 54,544 of record RJWM01005383.1, read on the forward strand.
GTCTCTCTAAGTTGCCCAGGCTAGGCTCAGACCTGCAATCTTGCTACCTCAGTCTTCTGAGTAGCTAGGAATACAGACATGCACCACTGTGACCAACGTCTGAGAACAGTTCCTCAAGGCTTGCAATAGGTAGTTAAAGAACTAAATACACAGAGGCAATTCTTCTATTTATTTTTCAGGAAACAACAATAAATTGAATGCAACTGATGACTTTTCTTACTGTCAAGCATGACATACCTATATCTTTCCTTCTAACAAGTGATGAGTAGGCTATGAGTATGAAATGCCTGCAAATAAAACACTTTTAGAACGAATGTGGCTGGGCGTGGTGGTGCGTGCCTTTAATACCAGCACTCGGGAGGCTGAGGCAGGAGGATCATTGTGAGTCCCAGACCAGCCTGGGCTGCAAAGTGAGTTCAAGGCCAGCCTGAACTGCATAGTGGGACCCTGTCTCAAAAAATAGGGCCGGGGATTTAGCTCAGTGGCCTAAGTGCCTGCCTGGCATGTGCAAGTTTGAGAGTTTGATCCCTGGTACCAAAAGAAAAAAAAAAAAAAGAACGAATGTGGTATTTACATACAATGGGGTACTACTCTGCCGTAAAGAAGGATACACTTGAGTCAGTTGTAGGAAAATGGACACACTTTGAGACCACAATGTTAAGTAAAATAAATCAGACACACTAGTTTAAATATTGCATGGATTCTTGTATAAGCAACCCAAATTATAAATAAAGAACAAGATAAAAGATAGATAATAGGAAGTAGGGAGATAGATTTTTCTTAAATGAGAAAGGGTCAAGAGATAGAGAGTGGATGGAGGAGAAGGGAAGGGCATGAGAAAAGAATTAAGATGTATTATGTGCAGGAATCATCTCCTCCCAAGGAATGTAAACATTATATACTACAAAAATTTACTAATAAAATGAAATAAAAGAAAAAGAAAAGGATTTCTATAAAAATAATATAACAAACAAGAAAACAACCCTACAAACAGTGTGATGGATAGAGCATAAAGAGTCACCCCAAGTGTGTCGTTGTAGAACATGCCTGATATTTTCAAGTGGTTGTGCTTATGCCTGTGAACCGTCCCCTGCAACAATCATCATTCACACTCTACATTTCTCCACCTAATGTGATGTCATGAGCATTTTTCTTTGTTGCCACACAGTCTTTACAATTAAGTGATTGTATAATATTTCATTCATTATACCGCTGCTGACTATTTAGGTTGCATGCATTTTTCCTTTGCTCATTTTAAAAATTAACACACATAAGATAGTTCACCTAGCACTTGCAAATATATATATATATATATATATGTATATATATATATATATATATAGGCACTTAATTTCTTTCCTAACTTTCTCCTTCATATACATAAAACTTTTGTATTTGGAATAAATTCTTTAGGGTAAATATTGACTTTAAGACTTTAAACAATCATATGGCTGTTCACACATTATTGATTTCATGCTACGTTTTTAATAAGCGATAATAATATGAATAATTCACACTATACACATTATCTCATAAAATCTTCCCAACACTTTTAAGGAGCAATTACTGCTTCATTTTAAATGAGAAACAAGAACCACCACCAGTTCAAGTAGTTTGTCCAGGTTCCAGGTCTATTGTGGCTTCTCCTTTAACCCCAGGGTCTAAAAGAGACCCTGGGGTTTGAGATGACTTCAATAAATATTTTTGGAGTAAAGTCTTTAATTGAGAGTGAGGGAGCAGGAAGAACCAGGATTCAAACTCAGATCTGTTTGATTTTAAAGCCTGTGCTTTGTCCCTTGTGGTGGATTAACTAATAGTCAATTTATAACACCCAGCTGAACTGAATCAGCATGGTTCTGGGTGTAGAAGGCCCACCTGGGGATTGTTGCCAACATCATAAAAGGAGAATTGGAGAGGAAGGAGGTGTGCTGTTGATTCTCCTGGAGAAGCTTGTTACACTGGTTTTCCTGATATGACCTCAGTTCTCATCCTCGAAGAAGCTTGGGTCCTCACTGTCACTGAGGATGGCTGTGGTTCTCTTTGGGGGAGCTCTGATCTTTACCTTGAGCGTCAGTCACTTCCTGGCTCTAGTGCAGATCCCTTGGCCTGCTGGCACAGATCCTTCAACCCACTGTTGCAGACTTTCTAGCTTCCACCCCTGATCTCTGGGTCTTTCCAGTGTAGATCCTTGATGCAGACTTGCATGAGACACTGTCATGGGCTCCAGGCCTCCAGTTGGACTCTTGGAGGACATTGCCATGGGCTCTAGGTCTTCAGATGGACTTGTGCAGGACATAGTCATGGGATCCAGGCCCTCAGTTCAATTCTTTGTGTCTGTAGTGCTTGGACAAATCTCCTGCACTGTTCTGCATTTGACTTTTTGGGTGAATGTTATAAAATAATTCTATAAATTATGTGTCCTGTATTAAATCTATTCTCCTGTAAACCCTGACTATAGCATCCCTTATACCTTAGCAGTTGAAGGGCCAGGGATTTAGCTTAGTGGTGTAAGCACCTGCCTGGCAGGTGTGAGGTTGTGATTTCAATCTCTGGTACCTAAAAAACCAAAAAAAAAAAAAAAAAAAAAAAAAAAAAACCCAAAAAAAAACAAAAACCCCCAAAACAACAACAACAACAAGAAACACCTTAGCAATTGGCTTTTGACATTAATTTGGGTTGCCAGAGATGAAGGTGTCTCTGTGACTTTTAATTAAAAATTCAGACCCATGGAAACATCTATTTAAGCTCAGCACAAACATAGCAGGGTTAAAGTGTTGTGGGTGGGGATTGAGAATACTAATGTATAGTCGCTGTAGAAATGTAAGTGCTTGGCATTTCACATAGGCTGTCTATGTGGATCTCTTATACAGTTCTAAGACCATAAGAGAGTGGTCCATGCCATAGGAGAGAGGTCTTAAGTGCTTGGTGGCCACATTAAATTCAGAGATTTTGGTGGTTTGGCTTGTGGCTGTGTGACTGAGTGTTCCAAGTCTGTATTTACAGAAACACCATCTCCCTATGGAATCATTTGTAAAACCCAACTCCATGAGCTTCAGAGGAAGACTACCTCTGTCCTACCTATTTTTGGAAGGTATTGGAAAGGTAACCCTTTTACTAAAGAGTACCAACCATTTAAATCTTGCTTTCTAAGCTCATGGTAAAAGGCAGAAATCTGTGTTCCATTTCTGTTGCATAGGATGTGTGACTGAGCATTAGAATGGTTCATCAGGTACATTCTTAAGAATATAGTCTGTCCACAGATGCTGCCTGGCTAGGCAGAGGACTGGTGACATGAGTGGCAGGACCAGCTGCAGGGCATATAAGAGACCCAATGTAGGTAGGGCTTTCAGCATGTTGGTAATTTAAGAAATACTTTAAACTCTGGGATCTCTATGGAAGATTATGGTGATATAACAGGGAGACCTTGAGAAGGTAAATTCAGAAGCAGGCACATGAAAGGGGTAGCCAGAGAAGGTCATAGAAGGAATCAGGGACCAGAGACAGAAACAGAGTGAAGAAATCCCAGTCATAAAGGCCAGACCTCTAAAGATATTCCTATGCCAAGTACTTCCTATGTGTTCATGGTCCATTAAGACCTGGGGATACTGTAACAACTGAGAAATGTGCCTGTCCTCAAGAAGATGCCACAGTCTATCTGGAAATAATGCAAAAATAATAACAGTAATGAAGCACTACATGATAAATGTTCTATTAGCAATATAACAAAGCAGGAGCACCTGGAGGAAGGGAGGAGACATTACAGATTTACAACCACTTCAAAGAGAAATAATGCTGGAATCATGCCTGGAAGTGTGGATGAAGGACCAGCTGGCACTGAGTGACTGACTGAACATCTGGGTCACAGGGATGAGCCAAATTCCAGAGGCTCAAAGGACATCTAGTGATCCAGGCTTGTGAAGGAGGAGGTGGGTTCCAATGGAGGGGCTGTCAAAGGCAGCCAAAGGTTACAATCTGCCACCAGAGTCAGTGATGACTGCAATCTGGACTGTATGTGAGTGCATATGTGTCCATGTGTGTCTGCTGATGTACCCGTGCCTGTGTGATGATGTGTGACTAAGCGTGTGTGTGCATGGTGTGTGCGAGTGACTACGACTGTGTGTGTGAGTACAGAGTGATCTCAAACACTGCAAAAGATTCACAGGATGTGAAAATAAGTAGAACCTCATGTATTCGTTGCTTCAAGAGAATCCTTATGAAGCATCTATTCCATGGTGGGCATTAGGAGAAGGAAGATGAATAAGAGACAAAAATTCCTGCACCAATGAAACTTGCCCTTTAGTGTCTAGCAGACATGACACCCATGAGCAAAATAATCACAAAGCGTGGTACACCACCACATTTACTCCCTCAGAAGAGGGTAAACGTGGTGGTGTGGTGACGAATAACTGTGAGGTCAGGGCATGTTCTCAGAGAGCCAGGCCAAAGGCCTCCATGAGAAAAAACAGATTATGGGGAAGAGTATTATAGGTAGAGGAAGCATTTAAAACATGAGGAATAACTTGATTGTATTTGAAAAATAGAAAAGGAGCTAGTAGGGCTGAGTGTAGCCAATGGAAGCCCAAGAAGTAGATAATATTCCGTGAGTTTGGATTTTATTGTAAAAGTAATGAAAATCTGTTGAAAGGGTTTAAGCAGGGAAGATATACTCTAATTTTATATTTAAAACAAGCTCTCTGGATGCTGCATGGAGCTTAGCTGGAAGGCTGTGAATAGGAGCAGAGAGACCAGCTGGTGGTTGCACGGGTAGACAGGGCTGGCCTGGACAGACATTCAGGGGAGACAGAGAAGGTATGCAGTTCCAGGAAGTATTGACTACTGAATGAAGAGGACTTGGTGTGTGGGGACACAGGGAAAGGGAAGAGACCCACATAATGTGTGGGTTTGGAGTTTGAGCAAAATGAGTGGGCTTTTTAAAAGAAGTTTGAGTCCCGGGTTCTGATGTCCCTCTAGGCAGAGATTCTGCTCCTGCAGCATGGTTTGTGGTGGGGTAACTGGGAACTTCCTCTTGGTTCCACAAGATCAAAGAGGACTTGATCCAAGGCTTCTCTGAGAAAGGCCAGGCGCTTGAAAAGCTGGCTCTGTGTGGGAAGTTGGCTCATACTCTTCCTGCCAGTGGAAATCACTTCGATTTATTCAACATGTTTTTATGAAGCAGTTGCTGTGTTTTGACATCTTTGCAACAGCAGTAAAAAAAAATATAGAACCCTGCCCTTGTGGAGCTTACTTTGTGGTCTAGTGACTGTAACAACAGGAAAATAATAAATGAAGCATGTAAAAAACTTATCCAACAGCTCTGGAGAAGAGGCAAGAATGAGGGGTAGGAAGCTCGCAGTGGGTGGAGGGTGGGGTGAGAATGGTCAGGCGGTATGTGTGTCAGGCTCTAGAACATGCACAGGATTCTCCACACAGCTGCCTCCTCAGCATCCTGCTGTTGCCACCACTGTGCCACTGCCTGGAGCCTCGGGGCAAACTTGACACCTCCTCCTGTTAGTTTCCTTTCAGACTTACCACAATCTGTGATGACCTTATTTGTTTTCTTGTTTATTCCTTTAAATAATTCAAATGAATTCTAATGTGATTGCAACAGGTGTAAATACTGGGAGGAGACTGAAATGGGGATAGGGTTGGGATTGTGAAAACCACGTCATGACCCAAGGAGCCAAGTTCAGATTTGGGGGACACCAGACAGATACTGGATATGAGATAAGTATCAGAGTTGGAATACAAGGTTCCCAACTAGCTAATCCTAAATTAAAATTTGGGAGATTCTTCTGACTGGGGTAAAAGAGAAGCACAGTGATAGGAGAAGAATGTGGAAAAACAGTTTGGATTTGAGCTCCTGGGGCTTAGGAACTTGGGGGGCCTCTGTCCTTTCTTGGTCTGGCATGATACAAGAGCGCAGGGCTACGACTAAGTTAGACCCTGGCTTATTCCTACTCTAGTGCTAAGACAGTAAAAGAGTTTGAACTGGAGAAGTAGGAGATAATGTAATTGCCCCTGCACTGACCTTAATCCTGTTGTCACACCTATCTCAGGTTGCCACATGTTTTCCCATAAGTGCCTCTGCTGGGGAGGAGTACCCTTAATCAGCCACCGAAACTCTGCAAGTGTTAATTAGGCAATTGAGAACTGATTCTATCTTTTGTTCATTAAAGATGAAGAGAATGCAAGGGGCCCCTTGTGCTCCTTGGGTCCTGCCTGTCTTCCAGAGTGGGGTGGGGCCCAGCCCACGGGAGGCTGAGTGGGAGACTTGTACACAGGCGAGTGTGGGGGTAGTCTTGCTCTACCCTGCAGGTACAGAGGAAATGGCCTGATCTCAGAGACATGGGAGGAGGAGAAAGAGGAGGAACAGAAGGAGGGTAAAGATGGGGAAGCAGCAAGGGCACAGGCCTCTGACAGTCCTGGACACTGGAGTTGGCCTCAGTAGGAAAGGAGGTCCTTCTTGCTGAGGGTAACTGCTCCAACCAACTGGTCTTATTTTGAGCATTTTCTGTTACCGTTTTCCTCTTACCATACATAGACAAATACATGCACACACACTTTTTATCACAGGCTTTGGAGGTAGCCACTTATAAGAAAAGATGTTTAGTGGAAGATCATGAGATTAGGATTGGGGGGAGTACAGTTACAGTTTTTAGTAGTTGACTCTTGGCTATGTGATTCTGACTAAGTCACTGAAACTGTGTTGAAATGTCCACTATAAAATGAATATGAGTTTTAAAAAGATTCATTGTCATCGTGAACATTTACTTTTCTGTGAAAAAGTGAGATAATACTCATGCAGCTATGTGTAAGCACTGAAATATGATCCCAGTTTAAGGCCTAGAACTATCACGAAACTGTCGGAGTGGAGTTATACAGGCCCAGCGCTGGGTAGGTGTAAAAAGTTCTGAAGACTTAACCATCCTCTATATGCAAAATGAAAAGGTCAGACTGGAAGACTGCAAAGACCTCAGGGTAGGGCCTGTGACTTTGGGGAGCAAACAACCAGACAGACACATTTCTAAGGAGGGCGAGTGCTGAATTCACACCAGCCCCCATAGGAGCCCCGATACCTGGTAGAGTGCGTCAGAACATGACCTTTGACTCAAATGCCAGCTTCCCCGCTTAGTAGCTGTGAAGCCTGAAACATGTTTCTTAACATCGTTGGTTCTGACCAATGGACAGGAGAGGAATTAAGAGTATGGGGAAGGAAAGACCCTTAGCTATCACCACATTGTCTCCCCCTATACTTTACAAACGAGGGACCTGAGAAGCTCAGCAAGGTAGGTGAGCAAACAAATCTCATAGCAAGTTAGTGGGCTCCCTGAGAGGCACCCAGATTGCCTAGAAGTCTGTTTTTCCAAGGCCTTTCCGGTTTTATAATTTGTCCTGGATGGATCCTGCCTCCATCTGTTGCTGTTGGAGACCCTGAAGCACCAGCTCAGGGAGTTTGTCTTGGGGCAGGGTAGGCCTGTGGGTTAGGCTGATTTTCCAAAGCCCACAGGTGCCCCCTGCTGGGAAGGAACTCAAGGCAGCTTTTGAATGGGTTTGCTAGAGGGCTGCACCCCTGTGCTGCTGGGAAACCTGGGATATCATGGTGATAGAATTTTAGATGTTCAGTATTCTGGTTCACTGTACCATTTAAAAAGAGATTTAAATAATAATGACTAAAAACAATAATTTATTTACCTGCATAATTACCATCCCAATTTCTCTTTATCCTTTTGCTAGCTCCAGATTTCCATGAAAGACTTTCTTCAGCATTATGTAGTTTGAGTTGCTGGTGATGAATTCTTCAGCATTTGAATGCCTCAAGAAATCCTTATTTTTCCTTCACTCTGAAAGTTACTTTCATTGTGCATAATGTTGTAGGTTGACAGTTCTTTCAGTAATTTAAAGATATTTTCCCACCATTATCAGACTTACTCTTCCAACCTCTGTGAATAATGGATTTTGGTAACTTTAATTATTTTTTCATTATTCACTTTAAGGGATTTGATTGTAATATGCCTTAGTTTATTTTTCTTCATGTTTCTTGTACTTGAAAATCAATGAGATTCTTAGATGTATATTTTTCTTAAAAAATAAAATTTGGAAAAATTTTGCCCATTATTTCTTCAAAATATTCTTGTCTCCGTCTTTGCCTATTATTTGCATATATATTAGGTGACATGAAGTTGTTCTGTGCTTACTTTATTCCTTTATTCCAGTTTTTGTTTCTTTTATTTTGGATAGATTTGTACATATGTGTTCAGCTTTACTAATTATCTTTTCCATTGATCATCATTTTTATGTTATTTTAAAAATAACATCATTATTTCTCTTCTCAGCCATTATAGTCTTCATTTCAGAGTTTAGTATTTTTCTTTTTTTGTTTTTCTTTTTTTTTGCGGCACCAGGGATCGAACTCACAACCTCGCACCTGCCAGGGCAGGCACTTAAGCCACTGAGCCGAACTCCCAGCCCTAGTTTTTTGAGGCAGGGTCACACTATGTAGCTCAGGCCGGTCTTGCACTCACGTTGTAGCCCAAGTCGGCCTTGAACTCACAACGCTCCTCCTACCTCAGCCTCCCGAGAGAGTTTAGTATTTTTCTATTCTATGTCTCTACTTAATCCTTTTGCTAGTGTTTTGAACATATGAAACATAATCGTATTAACTATTCTTTTTTTTTGGTACTGGGAATCAAACTCAGGATCTCATGCTTACCAGACAGTTGCTGTACTGTTGAGCTATACCCCTGGCATTGTATTAACTTTTTAAATGTCCTTGTCTACTAGTTTTATCATCTTTTACCATTGATTGATTTTTCTCTTTATTTCATAGCACATTTTCCTGCTTCATTATGTTTGGAAATATTAATGGATAATAGATGTGAATTCTACCTGTCGGGGGCTGGATATATTTTTCCTTCTATAAATATTCTTTGTTGTTGTTGTTGTTTTTCTGTGGTACTGGAAATTGAACCCAGAACCTTTGCACTGAGCTACATCCTCAGCCCTTTTTTATTTTGAGGCACATTCTTTTTAAATTTCTCATGTTAGGCTCAAATTTACAATCCCCCTGCTTCAGGCTCCCAGAGTACATGTGTGCACTAGGCCTGGCATATAAAAATCTTGAGTTTTGTTCAGGGACAGCTAAACTACACAGGAATAGTTTGATCCTTTCGAATTTTGCTTTTTAAGATGTCTTAGGTGGGACTGGAAATGCATTTATTCTTAGACCACTACTGAGGCAAAACCCTCCTTTTTAGTTCTGAGGATTGAACAATGGCTTCATGCTTGCTCATAATGTACTCTACCAATGAGTTACACCCCCAGCCTCAACAAGACCTTTGTAGTGTCTTGACATTCCAGCATTGGTTCAAGACCCCCGGCTCCACAATGTATACAAAAATCTGAGGCTTCTCCAGTCCGTTAGGTTCATTTTATCGTCTGCATTGCTGAGTCCTGAATCTGCAAACATATAAGGCTGACTGTACTCTACCTGCTGCCCTGTGAATATGGAGGTTTTCCACTCTGGCCAGTGGGAACAGAAGCTCTCTCTTCCTAACCCAGGGTGGTTCCTGGAATTGTTCCCTTTCAAACTTTCAGGGGATTCTCTCCTTATCCACAGGTAGTTTCTTCACTTGCAGGAATTCATCATTACTCAGCTAAAGATCTGAGGGTCTGGCTCCTGATTGTGAGAGCTCCCTTTCCCTCCTGCCTCCCTCTCCCCCTCCCCTCCCCCTCCCTCTCCCTTTCCTTCTCCTGGTGCAGCTCTGCCTTCTCCACTGCTCTGCCTCAAAACTGGCTGCCTTAGTTTTTCTGGACTCAGCTCCATTTCTTTGTTCTTGAGCCACAAGTGGGCAGCCTGGTTCCTTCCCTGAGCCATAGCAGACTGCCAGGACAATCTGACAGCTTGGCCTGTCTCACAGAAATCAGGGTTTTATTTTGATCCTGATTCAGTGTCTTGACCTAAGTTATGTTCTGTATTTTATCATATTTTAGAATTGTTTCTGGTGGGAAGATAAATTCATCCCTGTAACTCAATTCTTACTGGAAGAGAAAGTTTCCACTTGATATTTTTTGTTCGTTTCACATCATTGCTTTGGCCTTTTCAAAAATATTGAACTCTAAAATTATAATTAGAGTTGTATATCACTTTAAACTTCCAAACTGAACAACACACTGAAAACTCTGCCCAAATACCTGTGTTTATCTCAGGTGAGGCTGAAAAACATCTCCTGTGTTCATTGTTTATAATCCCTCCCAGGCTAGCGTGGGCCTCTGTCTACTTTCAGAAATCTTGATAGCCTTTTTAGAACTTCAGAGGTGAGGGGTAGATCAGAGTTGCCAAGAACAGCAGATAAAGTGTGGTGAAGAGAAGGGAGAAGCGGGCAGAAGTTTCCAGGGCTGATTTCCAGTATCCTTCACCCCTGCCCAGCAGGTCTCTTCCCTTTAGGATGCAAATCTCTACTTTGCTCCACAAATCTACTTTTGGAGTGGTTGATTTATCTTCCTGTGGAGTAGTTTATTTCAATCAGAGCGTGTCTAGCCATCCTACCTGGAGAGACTTAAGCTGAAAGGACAGAGGAACCTGGCCTTCTCTCAGGCAAGGTCAACATCTGTGAGAAACTGAAGTGAATCTGCTTCGATTGGGAAACAAAATTTGAGATGTTCTTATTATTTAAGATAAATATGGAAATGCCACTACTGCCATGTAACTCTCATATCACAGTTACTAGTGCTGTTGTGTGGAAGGGCAGACTCCTACGATAGGATGGAGAATGCTGTGGAGACAGAGTTCTTTCCCCAGCGAATGACTGAGTGCTGGTCATCAGCCCAACCCTTCCCCCTGCTGCAGCCACCTCGGGAGTACACATTTGGGCTTCTTGCTTGTCCAGGCAATGACTAAGGAAAGCCTCGGAAGCATGGTCAGGGCATGTGTGACAAAAGAGTGACATGTGGGGGTGCAACAGCAGCATGGGATTTTAGGGGAAAGATGGAAGGGATAGCAATTTGCTTCAGTCTTCTATCCTTATTTGAATCCTGAAAGGGAAATGACTAACATCTGCCAGGCACAGCGATGGGCGTTTTATAATCATTATTCCTCCATTCCTTGTGACAGTCTTACGTGGTGGACATGGCCCTTTGGCGTTTTGCAGCTGATGCCTATTAGACTCACAGGAATTAAGAGTTATTCTGTGGCCTTGCACACCAGAAGCTGGGGGGACAGGGAAGTTTCCTGGGAGACTGAGGACCTCTAGGATATCTTGGTGTGAGAGAGTCTGGGGTACTTATGCCCCTCTCTGGATGAAACCCAAGTGTACTTGAGATACACTCATTCAGGAGATGCCAGGTGGGACCTGTCCCATCACACAGATGCTGTCCCACCATGGAGACACCCTGTGAGGGTGCTGCGTGGCCAGGGAGAGAGTAGGAACCTGAAACCAACACAGGGCCAGGTCGGGGTGGAACAAGAGCAAAGACAGTACTTGGGAGCATAAATGGGATAGGGAGAAAAAGAGCTAGTGAAACTGAGTGTGGGTGAATTACTACTTTGGACCACGTGAAATTGTTTTAGAGATAAAAAATGGATTATGAGCACTTTTATGTGTTCAGTCTACTAGAAGCCCACCAGAGTAAGCACCAGTGTTTTATATCACCTGTGAAATGCAGGTTGGTCTCAAGGGAAAGGGAAGGCAAGCTGCTCTGTATTTTGGCATCTGGAATGCCCACCTGTCTCCACATGTATCTGCAGATAGCACCTGTATATTATACACCATATATTACATCCGAAGAGTGTTGCTTAGCAACATCCTGGCACAATTGACTTATGTCAAATCCATTTGTCACTTATGACAATAGCTATATAAAATGACTAAAAAGTGTTGATCTTTTACTGGAGGATCATTTTGATCGACTGAAGCCTGGCGGTGAGGCGCCGCTTGGCAGCCTGCGGGCAGCACGTTCGCACAGGACGGAGGGACTTATGTAGAGCCTCTGAGAGACGGAAGACAATCTGGGGATCCAAAGGTGTCATGATCCACCTGCTGAGTCCACAGGCTGTCCTGCGCAGACAGGTGTCAGATGGCCATCTAGGAGTCTATGGTGCTCTGGCGCCCTCTTCAGGAAACATCATAAAATGCACTGCTTTGTCTCAGGAAAATGGAACTCTTCAGAGACCTTTCAGAGGTTCAACATGGGAGGGGATTTATTTCGCTTAACATTATTGTTACCAGACAGTGAGGTGCCCATGGTCCTTTCCAGGTTTTTGTTGTCCCACTCAAAGAACTGGATGGAACAACCGATGGATGTAAAAGTCCAATGTTTAAGGTAAAAAAAAAGAAGGAAAGAACAAGAGAAGTGAAAAAAGAATGCAAAAAAGAAGCACTTGAGAGCAAGAAGTTCTCTGAAGAGACAATACACCGTGCAGGCTGGGTAAACCACTGCAAGACCAAGAGGACAGTGGTAGGGAGGCCAATGACTGTTTTTATGTCTTTTTTTTGACGCCAGATCTCAGCTGTCCCACACAGGGCTCTGAAGCTGCTCTGTGCATGCGTCCCAGCTGTGATTTGACAATGCTCTGTGATTGACAGGTTACACCTGAATGTTTTGCCAGTTTGCATGCCTTAGTCACATACCTCAGTTCCCCTGGAGAGACATAACTTCTGTCTTCATATACCTACTTCCTGCTGAAAGGGGCTTTAGGCCCAACCTGCTGGGAATTATATGTTCTCCAACTACCTTAAACTAACAATGGTCTGGACTGAGGAAAACCTGTCAGAAGACAATGAGAAAAGAGTTAATTAGTGTCTTTATATGGAGAACTATTGAGCTGCCCTTTAAGAGAACTTGTCAGGAGACTGTGGAGACAAAGAAGGTTGTTAGGTTACCTATGGCTATTTATGATGACTTGACTTATCTGCACGCAGAGCAGAGGTGGAGTCTTGTTTTTTGAATAGCAGTTTTAGTCCTGTGAAAATCTGAGTGACAGTTTCCCATGTAGGGTTTCTATAGCTCATCACTGCACCCCTTGAGGAAGGATCAGTTCGGTTCCTTAGGAACTGAGAATAAAGCTAGGATCTTGTCTCTATCTGTGTTTTGATTTCCCAAAGGGACTTCAGACATGTTCCTTGGTGTCCCTTGCGATGTATGACAGTAACCTGCCTGGGAGATAGAAAGCATTCAGGAGTTGAATTGTTTGTTAGCCAACAGCTTCCTTTCTAGACTGTTGCATGAGCATGTAGCACTGGAAAGGCATATTAGAATGTCTGAACTTTGAACTGACGTGTCAGACTAGGTATAAAGAAGCTCTGACTAAGGGTCTCCTAAACCTGACCTATGGCTGAAGAACTAGAGGAATGTTTTTTTGAGGAGTAATAGAAAAAGTAAATTTGTTTACCCATGACACCCAGATTCACCCAGGACTCCTAAATGTCTGTAGATAGGAGCATTTGTAGATTGCCCTGGGCCCCTTCAGTTCTCTTCATCAGAGCGGGAGACAAGGGTTTTGGCTGGCTCAGCCACTCTCTGGGAGTGGGGGCAGTCAGTCCTCCAGTGCCGTGGGTCAGGCACAGTGGCTGCCTGACGTATGAAGCAGGGTCTGGGTGGTAGCTTGGTGCAGTTGCGTACCAGTGTCCCATCTCCTTGAATTTAAAGCAGGAACCTTTTCTTGATTGCCCCGAGGGTTTCCCTTAGGTAACTTAGGTGTATTTAAAGCATTTCCAGTTGCAACAACTTTAATTTTGGTCCTTTTCTTTCACCTGCATCTAGATCCTGATTGTTGAACAGAGAAAAGGCTATATTCAGCAATTGAGTCATAGGAGTCTGGGACCCCATCTGAAGTTTTTGTAATTTGCATCGAATATCTGGGACACATTGATTAATGAAATGATGTTCCATTAGTGCCTGTCCCTTCGTAGGTGGATCTCCATGTGTATGAAAGGTTTTTACTAATTGGGTATGAAAAAGAGTTGAATTTTCTTTTTTGCCTGATGTGACCCTCCCTCAACTTTTCATAGTTAACAGATTTCTTCATGGATCTTTTCATTCCCATAAGAACAGCTATCATGCTATATACCATTTCTAGTCCACTGCGAGTATAATAGACCTAGTTTGGTCCTGCTGGAAGGACAACAACTTCGCTGGTGTGTTTTTCTTCTTTTACTCTGGCATATTGTTCAACTGTGTATCTACACCTACACTTTTTCCAGACAAAGAAAAATGGGGAGATGTACCTGTTTCTTACACTGCCAGAGCAAAGAGCAGATGGTTAAGAAGTGAATTATTTGAAAGGCAACAGCTTCCCCTACTGTCCAAAGTGAGGCAGAGCAGCAGACAGCCACAGAGCTCCCCGATCCGGGTCCCGAGCTACACCTCGGGAGGCAGGGAAGGGGAAAGATGGGAGAGCCAGAGCCCGAGGGTGCCCAGTTGGGCACATCCCAGAGGGCAGGCAGATGGCACCCGGTGTGGTGTGGAGGGCAGCGAGAGCTGCCTGGAGCCGGAGAGGTGAGTAGGGCAAGCAGGGGAAGGAGAATCCGCACGCAGCTGGCGGGGAACGCTGGGCTTGTGCTGTCGCGGAAAGCGAAAGGCAGGGAGACTTGGCTTCCCCAGACCTTGACCTGGTCCTCCGGACTGAGACCGCCTCTCAGGCGCACTCCACAGGGGAGAGATTTGGCGGGGGAGGGCGGGAAGCCGCTTGACGCCCACTCCTAAGGGCTCTCCCTCGGACTGGAGCCGGGTAGGCCCTTGCCTGCGCTTCTTCTGCTCAGTGATCGCCTCGTGAGCAGTGCGCAGGGCGGGGTCTGGGAGCGCGCAACCCCAGGGTTGGGGTCGCCTGCGTCTGCTCTTTCCTCTGCATCTGTGTGGCCTCGATGGTGGGCGGCCAGCACAGGTGGGCAGAGAGGCACTGGGTGCTGGCCGGTGAGCACTGCTCAACTGGGCCAGTTGCCAGGTACTTGGTGGCCCTGGCCTCTCCCCCGCCTCCATGTAACTGCACCTTCCTAGGCTTCTTGGTGCAGTGTGCATGGCTCCACAGGCTGCCACTTGGGCCAGGCCTTAAAGGGGCCACCTTTTGCAGGCTCTGCCTCTCCTAGGCAGTCTGCAGAAGGGGCCAGAAGGTGTTGAGTGTCGGCCCAGGCCTCGCAGAGCTTAGATACTCCAGACCCTTACCTCTTTGTCCCCCGCCCCCACCCACTCATCAGCGGGCTGTGGGCAACCCTGAAAGGCCAAGGGCGTCTTTCCCAGCCCTTCTTGGGCGTGGACCTAGTCCAGCAGCCTCATGGGGCTCACCGCTAAGTGCGCCCGTCCCTACCTGATACCTGTCGTCGGCCTTCATCTTCTGGGTCAGCTCATCGCTTTCTGGCTGAGCTCACCAAACCGTCGCCAAACAGTGAGGAGCCCAGTGGACCTTTCCAGGCTCTTGTCCCACTCAGAGAACTGGGTGGAACAACTAATGAACCTAAAAGTTCAACGTTTATTTAAGGTAAAAGAAGAAAAGTGGGGTGGGGGGAAAGAAGTGAAAAAGGAGTACAAAAAGAAGTGCTTGAAGAGAAAAGAAGATAGGCCCTGCAAGCAGGACAGGCCTCTGCAAGAACAGGAGGACAGTGACAACCAGGACAATGGCCGCCATAATTGTTTTTAATTTTAAAAAGAAAAAGAAAAGTACAGAATTAAAAAAAAATAGTAGGAAATTAACACTAGTTAATACATTACATATTGTTATCTTAGAAGTAGTTGCTCAGGTTACAAGATCTAGGCATGAAAAAAATGATCAAACAATCAAATGATGAAAGCACAAACTATTCTTTTGGATGGACTGACAGAGTTTAATAGCATAGTTATCTATCTTGTATATATATACATACACACACATATATGTATACCTATTTGCATATAATCTTTTCCCTTCTTTTTCTCTTTTCCCCTATCCCAGTTGTTCTTTCCTTTTGAGCACTTTCTTTCGCTTTCATTATCCCAATATCTATTACACATTTTGGATCTTATTACTCTTACAGTTTTTTTTTACACTAGGAATACAGTATGATATTTGTATATGTGAGTTTGACTTATGAGTATGGTCTCAAGTTGCCTCCATTTACCTATAAAAGCCTCAAGTTTATCCTTCTTTGTAGCTGAATAATACTCCATTGTATGAAAATACTACACCTTTTTTTATCCATTCTGCGGTTGATGGAGATTTGGATTGTTTCCAAGATTTAGCTATTACAAATTGTGCTGCTATAAATAGGGGGACACATATATCGCTGTGGCATGACATTTTCAATTTTTCTGGGAAGATATCCAAAAGGGGAATAGCTGAATTGAATGGAACTTTCAATCCTAGTTTTTTGAGGAATCTCCACACCGATTTGCACCAGTCTACACTCCCATCAACAGTGGAGAAGTGTTCCTTTTTCCCCATAGCCCTGCCAGCATTTGCTTCAGTTGGTTTCTTGATGGCAACTATTCTTTCTGGAGTGAGATGGAATCTCAGTGTTGTTTTAATTTGCATTTCTTGAATGATCAGTGATGTTGAACATTTCTTCATGTATTTATTTGCCATTTGTATTTCTTCATCTGAGAAGTACACGTTCATCTCAGATGCCCATTTTTGGATTGGGTTTTTGAATTTGGGGGTCCTGATGTTTTTCAATTCTTTATATGTTCTAGATAGAAGTCTTTTGTCTGAGGGACTTGTTACCTAAAATTTTTTTCCCATTCTGTGGGTTTTCTTTTCACTTCGTTGATGATTTCTTTTGAAGTGCAAAACTCTTTAATAAGATGAAATTCCAGTTGTTGCTTCTTAGAAGTACTTACCATGTGGTTTGCATTTTGTTCATGAACTATCTGCCTATCCCTATGTCTTCAAGATTTCTACCTACTTTGTCTTCCAGTAGATTTAGTGTTTCTATTTTGATATTTAGATCTTTGATCCATTTTAACTTTAGTTTAGTGCGTGGTGATAGACATGGGTCTAGCTTTAGTCTTTGGCATTTGGAGAGCCAGTTTTTCCAACACCATTTATTATTATTATTATTTTATTGTTTTATTCACAGTAGTTGTTTAGAGTATAAGATATAGACATGAAACATTGTCCAGAAAATTATTAGCACATAACTTTTCCCTCAGTGAATCAAGAGCCACCTATATGACTATTTTTTTGTTATGATTGCTATATTATTTTCAAATGAACAATTCACAGTAGAAATGAAATCTGAAAATGACTCTGTGAAAACTACTTTTCACTCAGAATTCTTTTTCTACAACTATCTTTGCTAATTTTTTATATACATACATAGATTTTCTTTCAATTTGTCACACAAGTGCAGCAATATGATGGTTACATATGTGTGACTTATTTAGTTTACTAATAGTGTATTTTCAAGGCACATCCATTTAAGAGTGAAAATGTCTAGTTTATCATTCTTTATAGCTGAGTAGCATTCCATCATATAGAAATACCACATTATTTTTCCCTTTTCTCAGTTGAGGGCCATTTAGTTTGCTTCCAAGATCTGGTAATTATGAACTGTGCAGCTATAAACATAGGTGCACATATATTGCTGTGGTATGGTGTTTTTAGTTCTTTTGGGAACATACCCAAAAGGGGAATAGCTGGGTCAGATTGGACCTCCTATTCTAGCTTTTTGAGGAATCTCCACACTGACTTCCACAGTGGTTGCATCAGTCTGCATTCCCACCAACACTGGAGAAGAGTTCCTTTTTCTCCACAGCCCCTCCAGCATTTGTTATTGGTTGACTTCTTAATACTAGCCATTCTTCCTGGGGTGAGGTGGGATCTCAGTGTTGTTTTCATTCATTAAAGAGGCTGTCTTTCTTCCAGGGAACATGGTTAGCCCCTTTGTCAAAGATAAAGTGGCTGAGTGTCTTTGTAGTTGGGCCTGCATCTTCTAATCTGTTCCATTGATCTTCAGGTCT
Source organism: Dasyprocta punctata (assembly GCA_004363535.1). Lineage (NCBI taxonomy): Eukaryota > Metazoa > Chordata > Mammalia > Rodentia > Dasyproctidae > Dasyprocta > Dasyprocta punctata. The sequence continues at coordinate 72,469 of RJWM01005383.1, forward strand.
GTTTTTTTTTTTTTTTTTGCCTGTATTATGCTGATTTTATTGCAGTAACTTTGTAGTATAATTTCAAGTCAGGGATTGTGATGTCTCCTGCCTTGCCTTTGTTGTCCAAGATTGCCTTTGCTATTCTAGGTCTCTTCTATTTCCAAATGAATTTTAGGAATGTTTTCTCTAGATTTGGGAGGTATGTTAATGGTATTTTGATTAGGATTGGATTAAATATGTATAAAAGTTTTGGGAGTATGGCCCTTTTCACTATGTTCGTTCTTCCTATCCAAGAACAGGGGATATTTTTCCATTTTCTGACATCCTCTTCAATCTCCTTTTTTAGAGTATTATAGTTTTTGATGTATAGTTCTTTTACATCCTTTGTTAGGTTGATTCCTAAGTACTTCAATTTTTTGGATACTATTGTGAAGGTGTTGTCCCATAATTTCTCAGTGGGTTTGCTTTTTGTGTACAGGAATGCTATTGATTTTTGAGTATTGATTTTGTATCCAGCTATTCTGCTGAATTTGCTTATTAACTTTAGTAGTCTTTTGATGGAGTTTTTGGGGGTCTTCTATGTAGAGTATTATATGATCTGCAAATAATGATAGTTTCACTTCTTCTTCCTTTTGTATCCTTATTCCTTTTATTTCTCTCTTTTGTCTAACTGCTCTGGCTAATGTTTCCTGAACTATATTGAATAGGAGTGGTAATAGTGGACATCCTTGTCTTGTTCCTGATTTTAGAGTGAAAGCTTTCAGTTTTCGTCCATTTAGTATGGTGTTGGCTCTTGGTTTGTCATAGATGACTTTTGCAGATTGAGGTAGAGACCATCCATTCCAATTTTCTGTAGGTTTTTTTTTTTTATCATAAATGAGTTTTGAACTTTATCAAAAGCTTTTTTTGCATCTATTGAGATGATCATACGATTTTTGTCTTTGGCTCTGTTGATGTGGTTTATTAATTACATTTATTGATTTTCATGTGTTGAACCATCTTTTCATTCCTGGGATGAATCCCATTTGGTCATAGTGTATAATCTTCTTGATGATTTGCTGCATTCTATTTGCTAGTATTTTATTGAGAATTTTTGCATCGATGTTCAGTAGGGAGATTGGCCTGTAGTTCTCTTCTTTGGTTGGGTCTTTCTCTGGTTTTGGTATCAGAATAATATTTACCTCCATGAATGAGTTAGGGAGAATTACTTCTCTCTGAATTTCATTGAAGGGTTTGAGGACTATTGGCATTAAATGTTCTCTAAATTTCTTGTAGAATTCAGTTGTGAATCTATCAGAACCTGGGCTTTTCTTTGTTGGCAAATTTTTAATTATGTTTTCAATTTCATTAACTGATATCAGGTTATTAAAAAAATTTTTTTTCTTGTGGCACTGGGCATCAAACTTACAACCTTGCACCTGCCAGACAGGTGCTTAAGCTGCTGAGTTAAACTCCTGGCCCCAGTTTTTTGAGGCAGGATCTCCCTATGTAGCTCAGGCCGGCCTTGTGCTTGCTTTGTAGCCCAGGCCAGCCTCAAACTCACAATGCTTCTCCTACCTCAGCCTCCCGAGTGCAGGCATTTACCACCACGCCCTGCTAATTATTCACAATTTTTATGTCTTCTTGATTCAGCTTTGGTAATTCATATGTTTCTAGAAATCTGTCCATTTCCTCTGTGTTTTCTAGCCTGTGTGAATAAAGATTTTCAAAGTAGGTGCTGATGATCTTCTGAGTTTCAATAGGATCTATAGTAATTTCACTCTTTTCATTCCTTATTGCACGAATTTGATTTTTTTCTTTCCTTTTCTTGATAATATTGGCTAAGGGTTTATCAATTTTGTTTATTCTTTCAAAGAACCAACTCTTCTATTCATTAAAAATTTGTATTGTTTTCTTAGTCTCAATTGCATTAATTTCTCCTCTGATCTTTATAATTTCCTCCCTTGTATGGGCTTTGGGCTTGACTTGCTCTTCTTTTTCTAGTAGCTTGAAGGGCTCCATTAAGTTCTTTATTTGTGACCATTCTGTTTTTCTGATGTGACAATTCATTGCTATATATTTCCCACTTAGAATCACTTCCATTGCATCCCACAGGTTCCAGTATGTTGTATCTGCATTTTCATTTAATTGTGGTTTCACCCTTTTCATTCCTAATTGCATGGATTTGAGTCTTTTCTTTCTTTCTTTTTTTTTGATAAGGTTGGCTAAGAGTTTGTCAGTTTTATTTAATCTTTCAAAGAGCCAACTCTTCAATTCATTAATTCTTTGTATTTTTTTTTAGTCTCCAGTGTGTTAATTTCTGCTCTAATCTTTATAATTTCCTTCCTTGTATGAGCTTTTGGCTTAGCCTGCTCTTCTTTTTCTAGAAGTTTGAGGTTCAACATTAAGTTGTTTATGTGCGTTTGCTTTGTTTTCCTGATGTGGGTATTTATTACTGTAAATTTCCCTCTTAAGACTGCTTTCATTGTGTCCCACAAGTTTTGGTACGTTGTATTGTCATTATCATTCAACTATAAAAGCTGTCTAATTTCTTCTTTAATTTCATCTGTGACCCATTGGTTGTTCAGGAGGGTGTTATATAATTTCCATGTGTTTATGTAAGTTTTGCAGTTTGTTTTGCCATTTATTTCCAATTTCAGTGCACTATGGTCAGATTATATGCATGGGATAATTTCAATTCCTTTGCAATTATGTAAGCATGTTCTGTGGGCTAGTATATGATCTATTTTAGAGAACATTCCATGTGCAGCTGAGAAGAATGTGTATTTTGATGTTGTTTTGTGAAACGCTCTGGAAACATCTACTAAGTCCATGTGTTCACAGGTTTGGTTTGGTTCTCATATGTCTTTGTGATTTTTTGTCTAGTTGATCTATCTCTGTGACAATGGGTATTAAGGACCACTGTTACAGTTGTGTTATTTCATGATTTTTCATGTCTATTAATAATTGTCTTATATAGTTCAGTGCTCCAATATTTGGTGCATACATATTTGTGATTGTTATCTCTTCCCCTTGAAGTTTTCCCCTAACAAGTATATAGTGACCTTCTTCTTGATCTCTTTTGCTTAATCTTGGTTTGAAGTTCACATTGTCTGCAAACAGTATAGCTACCCCTGCTTTTTTCTGAGTTCCTGTTGCATGGAATATTGTTTTCTATCCTTTGACTTTCAATCTATGAGTATCCTTTTCAGTTAGATGTGTTTCTTGTATGCAGCATATTGTTGGATCCTGTTTCTTGATCCATTCTGCCAGTGTATTTCTTTTAATTGGTGAATTGAGGTCATTTACATTGATGGTTATAACTGATACATACTGGCTTAACTCTGTCATATTATTTTCCTGTTATCAGTTCCCTGTTTCCCCTCCTTGTTTAATTGCTTGCCCAACCTGGTGGTTTCTTTCTGTTGTTGTTCTGGGAATTGTGGTCATTTTTATCTCTATCTAGTAAGTCTTTCAGTAGTCTTTCTAGGGTTTATTTAGTGAACATGAATTTCTTCAGTTGTTCTTTGTCATGGACGTAACTTATTTCTCCATTACTTTTCAAAGAAAAATTTTCAGGGTACATGAATCTGGGTTGAAAGTTGTTTTCTTTCAGGGCTTGAAATACTTCACTCCAAGCTTGTCTTAACTTGAGGGTCTGTGTTGAGAAGTTGGTTGTGATTCTAATGCACTTTCCTTGATAAGTGAGTTGTGTCTTTTCTCTAACAGCTTTTAGTATTCTGCTTTTATGCTGAATTTCTAGGATCTTGATTGGGTGTAGATTTATTTTGGTTATGGCTGTTTGGAGTTGTATATTCATCACTTACCTCTATGTCAGCTTCTTTTCCCATGCTTGGGAAATTTTCTGCTATTACTTCTGTGAATAATATTTTATGTCATTTGCATTGACCCTGCATTTTCATTGACACCTATCAGTATTATATTGTTTTTCTTTGCACCATGTTGAAGCTGTTGAATTGTTATTTCATGGTCCCTTGTTATTTTTTAAGAGTTCTTTTCTTTTGTGAGCACTAGTTGTGATACATCTTGAAGGTCTGAAAGTTTATCTTCAGTTTCATTCAAGCAGTTTCTCCAGCTTTCAATGGAATTTTCAATTTCCTGGATATACCTTTGAATTTTTTTCATGCATCCTGTTTCTTTTCTATATTGTTCATTCAAGGTTTCCATCATTTCCCCATGCTCCTGTACTTTTTTTTTAATCTATGTCTTCTCTAGCTATGCTGAGCAACTCCTTTATTAAGGTTTTGATTTCTTTCTTTACCTGAGAGATTATTTACAATCTGATTTCCTCTATAGCCTCATGGGTTTGTTTATTTTACTTGCTATCTTTTCAGAAATTTCAGGCATATGACTTCCAGTATCCTGTATTTTGATGTCTCCTGTATTTGTTCCTGATGGACTGTGTGTTTGAAATTGCATTTTGCTTTTTTGTTTTGTCATTTTCACCTCTTGGGTTAATATTTTTGTCTTTTCAATCCTGCTAGTCTCAACTGTATGTCACGTGTGTGTTAGGATCCTACTGTGTGGTTGATGTTTGCCCAGTTGCTGGGTCCTACAATGTAGGTGAGGGGCCAGTCTCCTGAATTCCTCCTGTGGGACCTATTGGTTGAGTCCTATATTCTTCTTAGGCTGACTAGCCTAGGAATATTAATGTTATCCAACCCTTAGCTTGTATTGTTATTGTGTCTTCAGGCTGTTACATGCCACTAGACCCACCTGTATATAGTGTTTCCCAGTCAGGATCCTACTGTGTCACTGGGGGTCTCACAGGCCCTTTTTAGTTCCTCTAGGTAGTGGGAGGCTTTGCCAGGGCTCTCTACAACCCACCTGGGGTTATCTGTATGGAAGAAGAACTCACCTGCACTCTTTGTGGCTCACCACAGTCCTCCAGGTGGGGGAAGGGTTCACTGAGGCTCCTGTTGACTCACTGAGGTCCTCTGCTCGAGGCAGGAACCCACTGCACTGTTGTCAGTCGGCCAGAGTCCTCTGGGTTTGGGGGAGGGGTTGCTGAGGTTCCCACCTGCCCATGGAGGTACTGCAGGTGGTGGTAGAATCACTGATCGTGCATGAGCTTTGGAGGTTTTTTAGTTGTGGGGGAAGGGCAGCCGGGGCTCCCCTCAGCTGCTGAGGTCATTTGACTGTGGGGGAATCCCGTTGGCTGCTGAGGTCTTCTGGGTGTAGCGGGGAGGAGCCGAGGCTCCCCTTGGCTGATGATGTCTTCCAGGTGTGGGGAAAGGGTGGCCAATGATACTGTTGGCTGCTGAGGTCTTCCAGGCATGGGGGAGCTAGCCACCATCTCTTAATTGATGGTAGATCTGGGCATTCCCACACAGGGCTCGGGAACTGCTCTGCACATGCATTCCCACCAAGATGTGACAGGAGTCTGTGATTCACAAGCCAAACCCCATTGTTTTGCCAGTTTGCCATGCCCTAATCTCCCTCCTCATGGTCTTAAGGTGCAACAGTTTATCTACAGATGCCTCAGATTTATCCTTTATGGCAGAGTAGTACTCATTGTGTATAGATACCACAATTTCTTTATCCATCCATTGATGGGCATATAAGTTGTTTCTAAGATTTAGGTATAATAAATTGTGCTGCTATAAACATAGGTAGACATGTATCACTATAATATGATGACTTAAATTCCTAGAAGGAGAGATAGGGGGTGAATGGGATTACTATTTTTAGTTTTTTTGAGTAATCTCATACTGATGTCCATAGTGGTTGTACTAGTTTACATTTCTACCAAAAATGCAGAAGGGTTCCATTTTTCCCACAGCTTCACCAGCATTTGTTATGGTTTGATTTCTTGATGATAACCATTTTTTTCTGGAGTATAATGTTAAGTGAAGTAAACTAGAAACAAAAGTTTAAATATTGCTTGGTTTCTTTTGTATTAGAAAACAAAAACATAAATAAAGAGCAAAATAAGGACAGATAATAGGAGGTAAGGAGATCATTTTCAAATGTGAGAGGGAACAAGAATTGTAGGGACCAGGTAGCAATGCCAGAGGGAGGGAACAAAAAGAATTAAGGTGTGTTACATACATACACTGTTGTAGTCAGGAGTTGCAAGGAGAACAATTACATATAGGACACATAATTTATAGTATTATTTATAATAGTCATCCAAGGAGTCAAATACAAAGAAAGTGCAAAAATCTGTCCACAACATTAAAGACCTAGAAAAACCAGCTGAGGGTCTGGATGCATGAATCTGTGCTGGTAAGGCCCAAAGGTCAGTGTTGGAGGATAGAAAGTCTATGCCAGTGAAAGAATCTGTGCCAGTAGGTAGAGGGTTCTGCACGGAGCCAAAAAGTGACACTAAAATAAAGACCAGGCTCCCCACAAAAGTACCACAGTAATCCTCAATGACAGTGAGGTCCCAAACTACTCCAATGATGAAAACAGCCAAGTTCATATCAGGAAGCCAGCATGGTAAGATCCTCCTGGAGATTGAACAGCACACATCTTTCCCTCTGGAGCCAGGAAGTGATCCTCAAAGTAAGGACCAGATCTTCTCCAAACTGAACCACAGCCATTCTCACCAACAAGGTCCCGAGCCCCTCTGATGATAATAGCTGAGTTCATATCAGGGAAGCCAGCATAACAAACTCTTCCAGGAAAACCAACAGCTCCAAACAACAACACTAACTTAGGAGAACCCACAATGCTACTCTTTTTTTTCAAGTCTCCTTTTTATGCTGGCAACAGTCCTCGGGTAGCCATCCATGCTCAGCACCATGCTGATTCAGTTCAGCTGGTGTTTAAGTTGACCACCAGCTACCAAGCCACTACATGTACTAACTCCCCATGATAAATGTAATTGTTGTATACCGCAAACATGTACTAGTAAAAAACTTAGACTTTAATGAGGCTTATTCTATCAGTTGGTTTAATAAAATTTTGCTCTGTAATCATAAAAAGAGGTATAAGTGGAAGGGAAAGGGTGCTTATTGAATGCATATTCCCTGTAAGCTGTATGCTGGGAAGTGGTCATTATTATTGCTATTTTATATAGGTGTAAAGTCAAGCCCAGAGAATTTGTGTGACTTGTCTAAGAGCATCACTCAGTGATGACAGAGCTCAAATTGAGCTCTACCTTTCACCTGACTCCCAAAGACAGGTTGACTGTGGGCATCTCCAGTAAAGGAACAGCTTCTATTGATTTCTGAATTCCCCAGAATTCATAGCTGAGTGCAGTGAATGCCAACATCTGAAGACAGAGCACCGGCTAAACTCCTCACCCCTGGCACCCCTCTCCACAGGTAATATCCAGCGAGTCTGGGCCCCTCTCCATGGGGCCATGAATTCTGGACCCCAAGTATGTGTCTGCAGCAGACTTTCACCTCCATCTTCTGAACATTCTCAGAAATCACTTGGAAAGCAGTCTGCTATGTGGCCCTGCTTTCCCTTCCTAATGGCCTTTCATATTATGGATCACCTTTCAGTTTCATACTTGTTCTCTCTGTTTGACAAGTAAGGAAATTTGATTTTTTAAGATGGAAGAGTGTGTATTCATTCATGCATTCATTTATAAGAACCAGTGAATATTTATTGAGCCTCTACGATGTCTCACCACTGTTACTGACCCTCTGACTATAACATTGTATAGAGTAAAGGCTAGGGCTCGTTGGATGAGCACAATAAATTTAACAAACCAACTATAAAAATATTAGAAAGTCAGTCAGTGTAAAAATGGAACTGGATAAGGGTATATGCCGGGGTGGAGGGTAAATTTCAATTTCAATGGTTAGATATGCTTTCTTGAGAAGTCTACTTTTGAGCAAATACTTGAATAAGGTTAGGGAGGGAGACAAGCAGATACCTTGGGTAAGAAATATCTAGACAGAGGAACATCCGTTACAAAAGGACTGAGGTGAGGGTGTGCCTAACCCACTGCAAGTGTGTTTGGAATGGCATGAGAGTGATGAATATGTTCTACCAGCACTTACACAGCATTTACTTTGCTGCTTTGCTGCTTTCCTGAGTCCATGCCATGGACTCTTTCCTCTGTGATGCCCTTCTGACATGCTGCCCTGCCTTGGAGCCAGCTAACCATGAGCTAAAATCTCTGTGAACTGTGAGCTAACATAAACCTTTTCTCCTTCAATTTGTGGGTGTCAGGTATTTTGTTTCAGCAATGAGGAAGTAACTAAGATAGTATAGGAATCAGAAAGCAGCTTGCACTTTGCTATTTAGAGATGTGTGGAGTTCACTTAACTAGAAAAACAATGTTCTCTTTTGATGAGAGTTGCAGAAAGTTATTTCACTTGCAACCTTTTTATACTAGATATGATGCTGGCAAATCAAGAATATCCCTTTTTAAAGACTTGTAAGTGTGAGAATCCATACATACACCCAAGATGTGAAGGTTTAACTTTTATAGAGACATACTGCATGCATTTTAGGTTTTGCTAACTGATTCCATTCCTTCAGTCTGGTCACATGGATACCTTACAAACTCTTACCTAAGTGTTAAAATTTTTTGTCACAGTGCCAATCACATATCTCTATGATTGAGGGACTACATGCATGTCTGTGGTAAACAGCTTAAAAGGGATTAGTAATGGTGGGGAAATGACTGGAGATGTGCCAGATGGCAGGTTTAACACCCTCTTGCAGTCTTGTAGATGGCGCCCTCTTATGGACAATTAGTAAACGAAAACAAAGGTTTGAATTTTTTAACCACATGAATAACTTATTGTCTCAATTGAATAGTCTATCTTTGTCCCATTTTTTGCAGTGATGTCTAAATTCTAAAAAGCAAGGTTTTGATATGTGCATACACACATGTCATCATCACTTATGTCAAGATATATAATAGTTCCAGCACCTCAAGAAGCTACCTCATGCTGTTTTCCATGCAGTATAATCACTGGTCTAAACTCTTTTGCCATAGTTTAGTTGTGCTTTTTCTTGAACTTCATGTGAGTAGAGATAAGTGGAATCATAGACTGTATATTACTTTTTATCTTACTTTTTTCACTCAACATTATACCAGTGAAATTCATTCATGCTGTTGAGTTTAATAGCTGTGAATATATTCACTTTATGAATATATTATTTATTTTAAAAACTCATTGTTCTTTGTATTATTTTTCAATTGCTTCTGTAATAAATTAACCAAGTAAGTGACTTAAACAACATAAATTAGTATCTTATAGATGTGTAAATTGAAGTCCAACATGGGTCTCAGCATGCTGAAGCCAAGGTGTCTACATTTCTGTCTGAAGGCTCTAGGACAGCATTATATCTAAATGTTCCCCCAAGGCCTCATAGGCTCATAGATGAAGTTTTTAGGAGGTGGCTGTGCAGTGGCAAGCAGAAATACCAAAAAAACACCCAGGATTTGGAGGCAGATTTATTTGCATTGACGGGCACTGATAGGGATCATTCCCAAAATATCAGGTCCTAATCTCTGGTGGTCTAGGGCTTATATAGGATAAGCAAACAGGAAGTACAGAAGTAGAATGACTTGTTAATTGGGGATTGGTTTATATAATGTGCATCATAGTGACCAGCTATGCATTGCAGTGACCAGCCATTTCTAGGAGACTGTAGTAACAAGAACTGTAACAGGAACTATTACCTGTGCAACTAACAGACTGGCTGGGGGGCATTTTCTGCTATAGTTGGATCATGGATGTGTTATACTGGGTTAGTCCACTGATTTGTTTAGCATACTTCTGGGGATGGATGTTAAATTTACTGAAGAAATAAAACCTATTCTGGGTGTGGGTGGCACCAACCAATAGAACTATAGCCTAGATGGGATAAAAAGGGAAAGTAAGAATTTTCTAATTTTATTGGCATAGTGGTGTGCACAGTCACGCATAATTTATAGTGATTTCCTCTATTTGGTCATGATACTGGTAAATTTGATGTTCTCTTTTCTTTTCTTAATCAATTTTGCTAATTTTTAACTTTATAAATGCTCTGGCTTCTCCTCAGATCATATACCTCTTTTGTCTTTTAACTTTATTGTTTAATCCCTTCTACAAAATTTTTCAAAGAATGAATTTTTTATTTCCTCTATTTTAATTTTTTATTTCCTCTATGTCTGTGCTCTATTTCAAGTCCAAAATGGTTTCTATTTTTTGTGTGTGATTTCTTTAAATGTTCTGTGAATGTTTTTTTTCTTACCAGGGATTGAACTCATGACCTTGTGCTTGCCAGGCAGGTGCTGGTGCTGCTGAGCTAAATACCCAGCCCAATGTTCTGTGAATTTTTTATGGCTCACTTGAAATTAGTATTTTTATCACTTCCTAAACAATATAAAAATGTTAACTTCCTCTGCCTTTCCGATTATTATACAGTAATTATGTCTTTATTTTTGTGTATGTGCTAGAATCAAACACAGGGCTTCACACATGAAGTGCTATGCCACTGAGCTACATTCTCAATCTCTATCAGTATACACTTTTGTTGATTATAATGACTTATGGATTATGATTACTCCCCCATTCATATGTTTTTCCATTTATTTAAGTGATAAGTTCTTGTCTGTGAACTCCAGCATCTGGATTATCTCTCAGTCACTGTGTTTTCCTTCATATTGATCACTTTCTACTGAATATTTTTTGAATATTTTTTATATATTGACTATTCTGCATGGTACCTTGTCAGGACTCTGGATCAGATTATGTTCTGCTGAAGCCTGTTTTGTTCTGGCAGGCAGTTAAATTGCCACAGAATCATCTTAGTCCTGTTGCGGTGTAGTATCAGGCTTGTTAGAGCAGATACCTTCCTTTACTTCCAGGGTGTTGCTCATCCCTAGGGCATGAGTCATCTCTGAGAGCGCTGTCTTTCTGAAATCTTACCTGAGAACTCAGAATGTACCCAAGGTTGGCCTTAATCTCTACGTGAGATTAAACTTCAACAGCTACCACCTGCACACAGTGTAGCTTCTAATATATTTTACTTCTCTAGCCTTCCTGTGGCCCTTCTCTCCTAGGCCTCTGTAGTATCATTCCTTTCGTGAGGAGCTTAACGTGTGGCCAGAACTAAGAGAGAATCTAGTGTAGATTCCTGGCTAGGTCTATGGACTTGTCCTCTTTGGGGCTTTTGCTGCCAACCTGCAGCCCACTTATTAGGGCTGAAATCTAATCTCTGCCTCTTCAGCTTAGTTTGCTTTATGGAAGAAAATCCTGTTGAATATAAAGTTTTGCTTTTGTGTTTCTTTTGTCTCAAGGATTACAGCCTTGCATTGGTTTCCACTCAATGCCTGAAAACATTTTTTTCGTACTTGTTTATTCAGTTCTTTAGTTGTTTATGTCTGTGAGAAAGTTACCTGCCAGCTACTCCACTATGATTGAAATAGGATCTCACTCTCCTGATATGTGATAGTCCACATAGGTCCTTTTTGGGGTTTTATTTTAATTTTTTTCAGTTTAATATCAAGTATTTTGAAAACATTTAAACCAAACACTGAAAATAATACTATTTGAACTTTAGATGCACTATACAAAAAACAAAACACTTTCCTTCTTTTCAGTTCAAGAGATGGTGCTTATTGCAATTATATGTCAGATTACTTACTTCATGAAATCTTATGATAAATAATATGCAAAATGTTTTAGCATCAAGACAATAAAAATAATCTGAGAAAACAACATATTCAGCAAATAAGCAGAATTAGTAAACATAAAAACATAAATAACTTGTGAATAATTGTGCTTATTGGGTTAATACTGAACCAGTTTCAATACAGCTAGGGGAAAAAAAGGTGAGTATGGAAATACTTAGTACTGTATAAGATAAGACATGCATATTTTGTGATCATTTATTAACATGGTGAAGCAAAATAAATTTAATTCTCCCCTTCTGTAATAGTCTCATATAAGAGAAAAAGATATAGAAATACCTCATTGAGATTAATGCACATTGCTACATAAGACAATTTTATTTGTCACTTTTATGACATCTTTTCATAATGAAACACATTTTAAACTAGTCAGGAGGCTGTATTGATTACATTTATCCTAAGTGGTATGTCTACCACAGGTTCAACAATTTTAATGCCACATATGAACTCCAGAACGTTTGTGGAACAAATTCAAGCAAATTTAAAGAGTTTGCGATAATATCATACAGGGTGTTAAAAATCCATCAGTCTTTATATTTTTAACAAAAAGATTTCCACCATTCACTTTTATATTACAAAGCAGCTAATAGTATAAACAAGGGATTAGAATGACTTTAAAATCTCCTTTTCAGAGTATATGAGACAGAAAGACTCCTATCTTTTTGTTAAAAGAAAGCACACAGTTTCCTCTGAGTATTGCATACTTTGGTGTGCAATAGTGCACTGCCTCAAAGTACAGTGAAAAAAAAAAGCTAATATAAAGAAAAAAAACCCTAACAGATCATTAAATACAGATAACGGCAAACATAAATGCCAATAACTAGGACATATTATTATTATTATTATTATTATTATTTTTTATTTAAGAGAAAAAAGGCACATATAAGAAAGACAAAAAGCAAAAGAGACAAACAAACGACTAGAGCAAATGCACAACAGTAACATTATAGGTTTACAAAACAGGATGATAGAAACTTGACAGTGGTTGCAATATTGCATATCGTTGCCTTCAAAATGGTTGTTTACATTAACAGATACAGACATGTAAAATTGATCTAATCATATGAATATTAACCGTTCTTTCTCAACTTAGCAGTATGTTCGTTTTAGTTATCTTAGATATACCTAAATACAGATTTACATCTTTTTCCTTTTCCATTCCCTCTTTCCCTGCTTTCCTTTCCCAATTACTTTTGCTCTTTGAGCAATGTTTACCCTTACATAGTATATTAGGACATATTAAGACATAAACCTCAGGGTCAATCCTAGCACCATTTATTTCTCAAAATATGTTAAAACTCTGCTTTTTAATTTGTTAAATAGTGAAACTTTATTAAATTAAAACATTTGTTAGACATTCATTGACTGTAGTCTTCTGGATAGCTTATGAATTAAAAAATAGCTAGTTCAAGTAGCATAGCAAATGGTTTAATGTTAGCTTTAAAAGTTTAATGTTAGTTTTAAATCTCTTCAAAACTGATCTTGAAATTCATTTAAATGGAGCTGTCAGCTAGTGAGTGACTCTATTTCAGTATGAAATTCATAAACATCATTTGTAAAGCAAAGTGGGACCCATAAAAAGAAACATTTAAAAACATCCTGGGTGCTTTCCTTCTTTTGCAGTTGTGCTTATCACAATAAATAAATTAAGCATGTAATAAAGTGCTCCTCTTTTTCAAGGTCTATTATTATCCCCTTTGTTTTATCAGAGATGTAATGATTTGTGGCTTCAGACATTGCGGGGTGAAATGTTTTTTGCTCAGGTTTTAATGTCATCTCCTTCCTGCTTGGTTTTCAGAAAGATCCCTTAATCAAATTGCATAATTGTGCTTGGGAGAAATAAAGGAGTGTTACTAAATTGAGGAAGAAAACACTGATTCTTAATGTATATCATAGTGAAAAAATTTCAAAATAAACTTTAAATAGAATTTTAATGTGTACATGCAGCCATTGTGATAAACCTAAAAAATGCTTTTATTTTCCTTTCAATGCCACATTTCAACTATCAAATAATAAAACATAAGTTTTCTAACATGTTTTTATTTATTCTATTAAATTGCAATGTATGGAGTTGTTTTGGTGCATACCTGTGTGTATGCTAGCTCCATGTTAAAATCAGTATTTTAAAATCAGACTAATGTAGGATCATAGATATGGCTACCAGTTTTTCCTCTTAAAAATTTTAGTACAGCTTTTATCTTCCTTAGTATTTAATATTTCATTATTTTCTTCTATTTAAGGTCTCCATCATTGGGTAAATGATGAGCTACAGAGATTTGTAATCCTAACCATAGTTCTATGCTTCAAGTTTAAATATATATAATAACCTGAATGTTATCTCTGTTTCAAGGAAGGTCTTTTTGCCCACAGTTCACCATTACTATGATTGTATATCTCAATATAACGCTAACTACAAAATAACCCATACCTAAAATCAATGGTTTCTTCTAAATTCTGTGCAGATCAAATGATGAATTAAAATGGACTTATACAAAAACAAGATCTAGACTGCTCTTGTAAATTCTGCATGAGTCTTTGCTTGCAAACAAAATGATTAAATAGGGAAACATTATTCAGTATAAAATCATATACTTCTAGGGCCGGGAGTTTGGTTCAGTGGCCTAAGCGCCTGCCTGGCAGGTGCGAGGTTGTGAGTTTGATTCCCGGTACAGAAAAAAAAAAAATCACATACTTCTATGGCCTACTTTCTTCAGAAACTTATTAAGAACTGAGGTCAGTCTAATCAATTCTTGCTGAAGAGGAAACCACTTTGGCAGCAAAAGTTCTAAAAATGTGATAGTTAATAGTGTTCTGCTGCAGGAAGCACTTCCAGTAAGACAAATTCAATACATATATCTTTAGAGACAGTGTGCTACCTGTTATAAAGCATAGTTTAACATGGTATTTCAACAATAGGATGGTCCTTGCTTTTTATTCTTTCAAAGCCCAATAAATCATAGAGTTTATGGATTCACTGCAAATTCGTTGAAATCGCCAGTCATTCTTTGATTCTTCCAGTATAACTTCATCACCATGTCACTGCCCGATGATTGGATTAGACAGAAGATTAACATTTAAGTGTTCAAACCACTGGTATTGCCTGAGAAGTTGGAGGGCAATGTGATATCACTAGAGAAACCAGTTATAATATTATTGAGGTAAGATGCTACTAACCTAGCAGCTGCTGATCGATTTGTAAGTGGTTTTCATGGAACAGGTCTTTAACTGTGCTACTGAAATCAAATGTTGCTGTCCATGGCATGGTGGGGCTGCCGTTCATGGCAGCCGCAAGCAGCAAGTGCACTGGTGAGAGAGAGAGTGGGTGGTAGTGCAAAAGCGTGGATGAGGAAGACCCGCCTTCCCTTACACTGTATCTCAGTTCCACCCCTGGGAGGGTGCAGCACTCACATCACCAATCCCGGCACTACACAACAAATCAATAACAAGTGCCAGACTCAGCCCCATCAAAAGTTTATGACAACATGGGGTGATATAGTATATCACCCAATACATCTATCTTACTTTGACAAGGTAGCTATCTATCTACTTAAATTCTTTCCTTTTCCCAATGAAGTGATTTTGCTTCCTCATTTTTCTTCCTTTTCCAATAAAGTGACTTTGTTTCTCCCTCTGAACTTATATCTCTAATTATTTTATTGATGTAGATTTTCTTTATGAACTCTAGATAAAAATGTACCCTCATGACACTGTGCCAGCCTCACTTGGATATTGTAAGGATTGAAGGTTCATTAAGACAATACTGATCAACACAAAGGTAGGATTACTATCAAAAGCTTAGCTCTATGACAAAAGACACAGAACTCTGTTCCATAGATCCATAAAGCAACCATCTACACCTTTGTTCTCATAAGCAGGGAAGCCAAAATTACCACCAGAGAGCATGAGAGGAGGCTTGTGGTGAAAGATTTGGGGAGAGTAACAGGGATGGGAGAGGTCACCTATTCCCAGCTACAACCTACTTTCTCCCGTGCACTCTGTCAGTCCCATGAGCCCGGGGCACCTCTTTCCCCTGTAAGGGCTGAGCTCACCCCATATCTCACCTACTTAGCTTCACCGTGGCCAGATCTTCCTCCTTGGTGCTCTGGAAGCAGCCCACCATGCTGAGACAGGACAGTTCTCCCAAGTTCTGCAGGCACCCAGGGAAATAAAAAGGGCCAGAAGCTCCCATCTCCCCATGAAGGAATCATGGCGCTGGTCAGCAGGCTCACCAGGGTAGGGTAATGGGGTATAGATTTCATTGACCTGGATGAGCAGTGTGTGTCTCTGCTGTCCAAAGCTGTGGGGTGGGATTCTGGGGAGGGGTCTTGGGAGCCACAGCTCCAGCTCCAGTAAGAACTTAAGTAGCTAGAGTGAGCCAAGAGGAGCAGTGGGTGCCCAGGTCATGGGAACAGAGCGCCAGTGCACCGGCCACAGTACTCATGGGTGGCTTTAGTCCAGGAACCCAATTAGTTCCACTGCTGAGCAGTAGAGGGCAGCAAAATTCAAGGAGGAAACGTAATCCTCCTCTGTGAGTGCCGCCCAGATCTAATCAGCTTTTAAACCCAGATGCCAGCATGGGTAGGGCAAAGGGAGGGATTGAAAACACTAATTAGGGAAGTGAAATTTATGTTGACAATAATTTCTTAAAAACGATATTTTATTAAACCAGAAGAGACACAAAAACAAATCAGTAAGTGTGCTGTTCTTTATCTCCCCCACCCCATTTTATGAGTTGTTCAAGAACCAGCACTCTATCCATCTAAACTAAAGATACTCCGTGTCTTTATACATTTTAGTTTAGTGTATGAAATTTTACCTCCCCACCACATTTTATACAAGGCCTGGTCTCCCCTGGAAAGCACCCACTGGGCATATGTTTCCACCTTTGGTTTAAAACTTTCCTTCCTTACACTTTCTGCATCTTAATCTACTTTAGGTTTCAAGGCAGCATAGAGGAAAGTTTCGATGTGTCCCAGTGGCCTTCACATGAACCTCTTGATGGTCACCTCCTCCCACCTACCTCTTAACTCAGTGGATTCCTCACCCACACATCAAGGGCAAGCTTAGCACTACCCTTCCCGGAAGAGTTTCTGACTCTTGTCCTACCCAACTCTGTCCCATTCCCTGATCAGTGCCCTTCCTCGCTAGCTTGCTTGGACACTAGGTATCTGAATTTTATAATCTACCACATCCTCTGACATTGTCATCTTGAAATATCACTTACCTTGTCTAATGTAATAGTTTTTCTTTGGTTTGCTGGTGCATACTAAACAAAATGGAATGTTAATACAATTTCTTATCTGAGTTAACAACAGGAAGGTTTTGGAATGAGGCCCTCCCACATCCTAATTATGCTCAAGAATCTTCATAAAAATGGGGATATATTTGTCACTCTATAAATTCACACTTTAAATTGTGCAGTTCAATGGTTTTTAGTGTATTAACCAGGTTATTCAATCATCACAGCTGTCTGATTCCTGATTGTTTTCATTACCACCAAAGGAAACCTATTATCATTAATCTACTCTGTAACTCCCAGCTCTGGGCAACCTCTGCTGATTTGCCTATCTGGATACTTTGCATTCAATGGTGTCTTAAAATATGTGGTCTTTTGTGTCTAGATTCTTTCACTGCACAAAACATTTTCAAAATTCATTTAAAGTGCAGCATGCATCATTACTTTCCACCTTTTTATGACTCAAAAAATATTTGATTGTATATATATATATCACATTTTATTTATCCATTAGCAATCACTTTTTGACTGTGAATAGTGATGTTCTGAATATTCATTTATGTTTTTATGTAAATATACCCTTTCAATTATCTTAGTTGTATACTTAATGTTGGACTGTTAGATCATGTGGTAAATCTGTATTTAAATTTTTCTATGAACTGCCACCTGCTTTACAAATGCTTTTACCATTTTATGTTCTTACTAGTAAAAGATGAAGGTTCTGATTTTCCCCCGTCTCTCTTATTATTGTCTACTTTTTTTGATTGCAGCCATTCAAGAGGGCATCTTCCTGTGGTTTTGATTTGCATTTCCCCGATGAGTAATGACTGTGAGTGTTTTTCATGTGTGTCTCCTTGGAGAAATGTTCGTTTATTTATTTTATTTTATTTTATTTATTTATTTTTATTTAAGAGAAAAAAAGACACATATAAGGAAGACAAAAAGCAAAAGAGATAAACGATTAGAGCAAATGCACAGCAGTAACATTATAGGTTTACAAAACAGGATGATAGAAACTTGACAATGGTTGCAATATTGCGTATTATTACCTTCAAAATGGTTGTCTACATTAACAGATATAGACATGTAAAATTGATCTAATCATATGAGTATTAACTGATCTTTCTCAATAACTAATACATTCAGCAATATAGTCATTTTAGTTATCTTATATACATATATACAGATTTATATCTTTTTCCTTTTCCCTTCCTTCTTTCCTCCTTTTCCCTTTCCCAATTACTTTTGCTTTTTGAGCAGTTTCTTACCCTTACACAGTATTTATTGTAGATTTTGGATCATATATACTGTATCAGTTTCTTACACTAGGGAGACAATACGGTATTTAGACATGTGAGTTTGATTTATCTCACTTATGAGTATGGTCTTGAGTCGTGTCTGTTTACTTATACAAGTCTCAATGCAATCTTTCTTGATAGCTGAGTAGTACTCCATTGTATAAAAATACCACATCTTTTTTATCCATTCCTTGATTGATTGGCACTTGGGTTGTTTCCAAGATCTGGCTATTACAAATTGGGTTGCTATAAACATGAGTGCACAAATATCACCGTGGTATGATGTTTTCAATTCTGGGAAAATGTCCAGAAGTGGGATAGCTGGGTTGAATGGGATCTCTAATCCTAGCTTCTTGAAGAATCTCCACACTGATTTCCACAGTGGTTGCACCAGTCTACACTCCCAGCAACAGTGGAGAAGAGTTCCTTTTCCTCCACAGCTCCTCGAGCATTTGTTGTTGGTTGACTTTTTAATTTTGGCCATTCTTTCTGGAGTGAGATGGAATCTCGGTGTTGTTTTAATTTGCATTTCCTGAATGACCATTGATGTTGAACATTTTTTCATATATTTATTTGTGCTTGTATTTCTTTCTCTGAGAAGTGTGTATTCATCTCAGATGCCCATTTTGGATTTGGTCCTTGAATTTTAGGGGCCTGATTTCTTTTAATTCTTTATATGTTTTAGATAGAAGTCCTTTGTCTGATGGATAATTGGCTAAGATATTTTCCCAGTTCAGGGGTTTTCTTTTCACTGTGTTGGAGATTTCCTTTGACATGCAAAAACTTTTTAGTAAGTTGAGATCCCAGTTGTTGATTCTGGGAAGTGTTTCCTGTGCAGTTTGATTTTTGTTCATGAACTCTCTGCCTACTCTGATGTCATCAAGATTTTTACCTACTTTGTCTTCTAGTAAGTTTAGTGTCTCTGTTTTAATCTTTAGATCTTTGATCCATTTTGACTTTACTTTAGTGCATGGTGATAGACATGGATCTAGTTTAAGTTTACAGCATATAGAAAGCCAGTTTTCCAGTACCATTTGTTAAAGAGGCTATCTCTCTTCCAATGTACATGTTTGGCCCCTTTGTCAAAGATGAGTTGACTAAGTGTGTGTGTAGTTGTGGCTGTATCTTCTAATCTATTCCACTGATCTTTAGGTTTGTTTTGATTCCAGTACCATGCTGATTTTATCACAGTGGGTTGGTAGTATAGTTTCAAGTTGGGGATTGTGATGCCTCCTGCCTTACCTTTGTGGCCCAGAATTGCCTTTGCTATTCTGGTCTTTTCTGGTTCCAGATGAATTTCAGGAATGCTTTCTCTAGCTCTGTGATGTAGGCAAGTGGTATTTTGATTGGGATTGCATTAAATCTGTATAATAATTTTGGGAGAATGGACATTTTCACGATGTTTGTTCTTCCTATCCATGAACAGGGAATATCTTTCCATTTTCTGAAATGTTCTTTGATTTCCTTCGTCAGAGTAATGTAATTTTCACTGTTTAGATCTTTTACTTCCTTTGTTAGATTGATGCCTAAGTATTTCATTTTTTTGGACATTATAGTGAAAGGTGTGGCATCCCTTATTTCTCTGTCAGTGACTTTGTAGTGTGTGTACAGGAATGCTATTGATTTTTGAGTGTTGATCTTGTATCCAGCAACATTACTGAATTTGGTTATTACTTCTACAAGTCTTTTAATGGATTTTTGGGGGTCTTCTATGTAGAGTATCGTATCATCTGCAAATAATGATAATTTTATTCTTCCTTTCCTGTCCTTATTCCCTTTATGTCTTTCTCTTGTCTAATTGCTCTGGCTAATATTTGCAGAACTATATTGAATAGGAGTGGTGATAATGAACATCCTTGTCTTGTTCCTGATTTTAGATTGAAAGGTTTCAGTTTTTGTCCATTTAGTAAGATGTTGGCTGTTGGTTTATGATATATGGCTTTTATCAGGTTGAAGTAGAGATCATCTATTCCGATTTTCTGTAGGGTTTTTATCATGAACGGGTGTTGGATTTTGTCAAAAGCTTTTTCTGCATCTATTGAGATGATCATGTAGTTCTTGTCCTTGACCCTGTTGATATGGTGTATTATATTTATTGATTTGCATATGTTGAAGCATCCCTGCATTCCTGGGATGAATCCCACTTGATCATGGTGTATGATCTTTCTGATAACTTTCTGTATT